>LBNU01018055.1:0-35450 GCA_014162995.1 Artemisia annua | reverse complement strand
TGTTGAGACAAAATAAGATTATAAGTAAATTGTACATTTTACGTTATGTATCAAGTTATATGTTTGTCATCAATCAAAACAAACGAGACTGTATAGATTAAATATCGTAATATTTGCACTAACATCAAACAACACTGATAGTGGGTCTCTTAGTTAATCCTTCATTAGATCTAAGCAAACACAAAGTAAATTAGCCTAGCATGTTGAAAGAAAGACAAGCACAAGCATATATCACACAACACATAGACATATTGTATGAATAAAGACTTATCTTGGATTAAACATGCAAGTTAGAGGGGTTAGGATACCCTCTAAGGTCTGTAATACACGTACTAGGGTTTAACCCTAAAGTTCTCCACTCCAAAATTTCGTTACAAAATAAGAAAAAACGTCCTATATATATAGAAAATGCGGGCTGACGGCGTCAGCCCAATAGGTGACGTCGTCAGCTCGGCGATTAGGGTTTCCTGACGGCCTTGATTGACGTGGTCATAATTGCTGGTTCCAGATCTGACGGCCTTGGTTGACGGCGTCACAATTTACACTACGAACTCTCTGGATCGTCACGAGTCTTTTTTCCACTTCTGGATTTCACTTGTTCCTGACGGCGTCACTTAGTAGAATGTGACGGCGTCACCTTCAGTAATCTTCAAGGTCTTTTGAGTTTTTGTTGTTTTCCGCACTTTTTCACTCCGAAAACGCCCGAAAATGCTTCTTTTGTGATTTTCCCTTCAAAAGTACCTAAAATGAGAAAAGAAACGACTTTGGGTGAAATCCAAACCAAAAACATACGACTTAGGACTCAAAATGACCCCTAAAAACGTAACATTTTTCGTCTCATCACACAAGTATACATAGCATAATATGGAATAAAAACAACAAGCATGGCAAACAAATATTATGAACACATAACTAAACATTCATTTATTATGCTTAATAAGTAAAAGATCCTAATTTGCCAAAGAGAGTCATCGGACTTGCTTGCAACAAAAGGTTGGTTGATTCTTATTTGAAAGTGAAAATCATAAGCATATAGTATGCTTAGATAGTTGATGATGGAGTGTTTGGAATGAAAATGGTTTAGTTAGGGTAAGGTTGTTGGATTAATGGAGGTATATGTTTGGGTGCATGGATGTTGGAGGTGGAGAGTTAGGAGCGGAGGAGGTTGATTGAAAGTTTGGATGTTGTTCAAGTGAGGGTATTGGATGAGATCTAGTGAGAAGGTACTCAATCCAAGTGAAGTGTTCATTCAATGTAATAGTTTGTTTTTGAGAAAGATGCAACGAGGACAATTGTTGACATGTTTTTCAACTTGATTCAAGTTGTAGGGTGATGAAGGAGAGCTAGAGAGAGGTTGTTCCAAGTTGCGTTGATCAAGGTGTAATGAAAGAAGAGCACTAAGCTCATAGGCTTCCTTGAGTTCTTCAATGAACTTCAAGTGTTCGGCGGAAGGTGATGATGGTGAAGTGTGGTTGTTATTAGGGATGGATGATTAGACATGCAACATATGAACAGCATGTGAGTTGGTAGGAGGTGGTGGTGATACTTTTGGTAGTGGAGACATTTGTAAGTTTGGGTAATCAAGAATGGATGAGGATGAAGTTATGGAAGAGGAGGATGTTCCTTGAGTGGAGAGTGTTTTGGATGGTGCATAGGTAGGTGAAACAGAATGTGAGGTAAGCAATTTGAGTATGGAGAGGAAAGTGGGTGATGCAAATTGCGTTGTGCAAGGTGCATAGTATTAAGATTACGAAGATCATGGAGTTGGTCAAGTTCTCCACAAGACTTCAAGGTTTCCAAAGAAGATGATGATGGAGGAATTTTGTTGTTGTTGACATGTAATGTTGGTGGGAAAGGGAGTGAGGTGTTAGGGATGTAATGTTGATTGTTGTTTGGATTGGTTGAGATTTTTCATCAAAAGGATTATTTGGATGAAATGGATGAAATGTAGGTACGTAGTTGGGAGCATAGGTGGATGCTTGACCATTATGAGGATTGAGGAAGGGTTCATTTGAATGAGCTTGAGGGTTGAGTGTATAGTTGGATACATAGGAGGAATTTGGTGTTGGATATTTAACAACATCATTTAGTTCGATGGGCTTTTTATAGAGGTTAGACTTTCATCTCCAACCGGGTTTCTCGGTCATCTAAGCTAACCTTGAGGTTTTTGGTTTTGGTCTGATGGGAGAGGACATGATGAAATGAGTGGAGATTGTGAGGAGTGGGCGTGTTTATAGTGTAGGATTGGTGGGATTAAGGATGGATAAAATTTGTTGGATGGATTGGAATAAAATGTGTTTGTGAATTTTGGGAAGTATAGGATGAAAGGGGTTAAAAATGAAAAGTTCCTGAAATCCCTCCCATCAGATGGCCGGTCCCCTTAAAATTTAAGGGGGCCGCCTTATGATTTAAGGGGGCCGCCCATCTGGTGGTTCCCAGATTACCAGAAAATGTTTTTGACAGAGAGTTGTGGAAAAGGTTGTGTTTTTAGGTTTAGTTTCAAGCAAGTCCAACTCTTAGAGGCAATTAGCATGTAATCTATTCACAAGTAAATATGCATACAAAATTAATTAAGTGGACAAGCAAGCAAGTAATTTTATCTAGCAAGCAAAGAATATTAGAGCAAGCAATAATATCTAGCATGAAACCTACTCGTCAAGCAAGTAAAATATAAGTACTAGGAAACAATAAGCAACAACAAGTATTTCATAACTACATAACTAGAAAGATTAATGAACTAGTTGATTAATCCTAATGTGTGTCAATGTGCAATAAATGGGTAGTTATGAAAGCATGGATTTCTAGACTTGTTACAAACAAAGTCTTAATAGACAAACCATGGTCCTTTTGATTTGATTCAGTTCACTTATAAGTGTCATGTACATAAATATAGATGACAAATATGAGATCACATGCATGATTTAAAGAAACGTTTTTAGCATTATTCAACAATGCAAGAAAATTAGTTTTCATGTGTTTCCTAGAAGATTAGTTTTCATATGTTTGGAAATAAGTTTGTATGTATTTGAATAGAATAGATTGGGTTTTACTTCAAAGTGTGTTAATGAAAGGTAAAGAAAATTTTCCCAATCGTCGGTTTTGATCAAAACAAAGTTGTGGATATTGATAGTGAAACATGTTATTGAAAAGTGGGATAGTCATTTGAAATACTATTTTCCAAAATGTGAGGTTTTTGCATATTTTTAGAGATATTAGATTTTTGACAACAAATATCATTAATCATAGATTTTAAAAGATGTTTATTAAAGATCTCATGCTTAAGAGGATTGGTTAAGCCTATTGTCACATGTTATAACTTATGATCATAAGTGAGTGATGACGTAATTCTATATGTTTGATGTGAGAGTGTTGAATGGGGTATATCCTAACATCTATAGCTCCTTTGTTTTTGCACACTTATCTAACTTAATGCCATAGTCAACAAGAGCTTGTTTCATCCATAGTTTTCTTACGCGAGGGATCTAATCCAACTTCTATATTAACGATTAATCTACTTAACTCATTTCACTTCATCACCATGAGTTTGCTAATAGTGGATATAGAAGATTTCCATTTTCTATTTTGTTCGACAATGAACAATTTCATTTTATTCCTAGGAAATTCAACCAATGATGTTTCTAGGTAATAAGTATATATGTACAGCTAAGCATTAATCTAACTAATTATAAATACAAAAACATTTTGTATAAGTTTAAAAATGTTTGTCCCATTTTATAAAAAATGTAAGGTTTGTAAAAATAAAAATTTCTTTGATCATAAAATGCATTAAACATTTTGTTCATTCATACCTTAAGTGATTTGGATGTTAAAATGAATATTGATCACTGAATACTTGTTTACATCATAATTTATAGTTCAATGAGTTTACTTTTTGTGATTATCAAAACATAAAGATATCGATACATGTTAATAACGTTTTTAGGCATTATTTATATCAACATAAAGCTAAAACAGTAGAAATTGAGCTTTTATAAGCTTATCTTAACACATATGAGAAATTAAGTAAAAAGCTAAAAATTAAGAAATAAGAACAACAAACTATTTAAACTGAACTTTCATTAAAATAAAGATTGATTACACTATTAGAAGGATTACAAGAGTTTAATTGAACTAAGAAATAAAATGTGCAGAGTGACTTTACTAAAAATCTACACACAGTGAGTGAAAATTGAGGGTGTATATATAGCTGAGGGGTGAGGTGAAGCTCCTAGGGTTTTGGAATGCTCTGGAAACTCTCCTCTCATCCCTTGATTTCAGCTTCAATGATAAGCAATGATCTTAGCCCTTGGATCAAATCGATGAGGTGTCACAGCCAATGGGATGGTGGGATTTGTCCACCTTGGCAATCCGTGTGTATGACATGCTCTCCTCATGTGTCAGTCCTTCTAGAAGCCCCAATGATTGGGTACTTTGTTTGTACGAGGTAAATGAGTTGCAGGGTAAAAAGTTGGGGAGGATAAACAGTAAAGGGATTTTGGCGCGAGATAAATGTTTGACCAGGGGTGTATTATTTGTTTGACTTGGGTTAGTGGGAAGGGGCCGGGTTGTGTTGGGCTTTTAGGATTTTAAGTAATGTTAGGCTTGGACTGGATTTGGGTTTTTATTAGAAAGGGTGAAATGGTTTTTGGGTTGGACAAGTAATAAAGGGTCCGGTTATGGTTTTATTTAGGATTTAGGATTTATAAATTGTCAAGGACCAAAGTTGTAATTTCTGGAATTCCAAGGACTTAAGCTGCCAATCTTCAAATAATAATCCAAGGGCTTCTTTTGTAATTCTATGATTCTTTGAGGACCTTTGTTGACTATTTTTCAAAAATATATCTTTAGGGACTAATTATGACAATTGCTGAAAGTTGACGGACCTTTCTTGTCAATTCTTCAAAGTTTTTTCCAAGGACTATTTTTGCAATTCTTTAATTCTCTAAGGGCCTTTTTTGACTTTTTGAGCATTTCTTAGATGCTTTGCTTCCCCGGCTTCGGCTTTTGACACTTTTCCAAATCTCGAGCTCGTTTTTTTCTTTTTAGCTTTGATTTACGTCCATATTTGAAATATCCGTTCCTACACAATCACAAACACAAGAACACAATATCTTTGGCATTTATGGTTAGTTTTTGGTCGTTTTGTTCTTAATTTGGCAAATAAAAGGTATGTGAATAAGTACATACCACCATTTAAAATGCACTTTTCACGTCCATTTGATATAACTTAAAATCTAGTGCATAAGCATAGGCAAGAAGTATTTAATAGACTCTAGTCTAGCTATGGGTGCATATGTTTCATCGTAGTATATTCCTTCTTGTTGATTATAGCCATATGCCACTAACCAAACCTTAATCCTAGATACAACAATTCTCATCAAGTTTGTTCCTAAACACTACTTAGTTTCTACGATGGTTTGATACCTAGGTGGAGGTACTAAATCCCAAACTTGATTTGCGGTGAATTGAATTAATTCTTCTTGCATGGCAACTACCCAGCTTTCATTCTTTATTGCTACATGGACATTCTTAGGTTCCACGGTAGATATAAAACAAAAGAAATTACTTTTGTTTTGGGCTTGTGATCTAAGGGTTCTTTGGTTAAGGTTTCCTATGACATTTTCTAGCGAATTCTTAGACTCATTAATGTTGACATCTTCATCAACTTCTACTATTTCATCCTCAATGTCATTTCCTAAGTTTTTTCTTGCCATTTTCCTTTATGGATTCTTGTTCAACAAAATCATCATCCACCAAGGGTGATCTTTTAACCGGAGGAGGACTTTCGTCGAATGTCACGTTTAGTGATTCTTCGACTTTCATTGCTTCCTTATTGAGGATAACATAAGCTTTACTATTTTAGGAGTACCCTAGGAAAACACCTTCGTATGACTTTGGGTCAAACTTGGTGAGGTAGTCTTTTGTGTTTAAAATGAAGCACTTGCTTCCAAACGCTTTGAAATAATCTAGAGTAGGTTTCCTACCTCTCAAGATTTTGTATGGTGTTTTTCCTAAAGTTGGTCTAATCAATATCCGATTGAGTATGTAAGTTGAGATGTCTACGACATTACACTAAAACTTTTGTGGTATGAATTGTTCGTTTAACATTGTTCTACTCATCTCTTGTGTAGTACAATTTTTTCTTTCAACTGCACCATTTGATTGTGAAATGCGCAGAGCCGAGAAATTGTATGTAATCCCATTAGCATCACAATGTACTCCGAATTGCACTTCATTATCACATTCCCGACTATGATCCATCCTAATGGAAACTATTCGACATCCTAATTGATTTTGGACTTTATTACTGAATATTTTGAATTGCTTGAAAACTTCTGTGAAAACGTAGAGGGGGGTGAATACGTTACCGTTTAAAAACTTTATTACTTGTTGTATCAAATGTCCATTTTTAGCTTGTTCTAATATGAAAGATGTTACTTGTAGTTTATGACTAAGATAACTTAAAACATGTTATCACACAAGTACAATCAACAAGTCACAACACAAACAATCACATAATGCAAACATCAAAGTAAAGTAATAAGTAAAAGGAAAGTGCAAACCGAACACGAGGATTTATAGTGGTTCGGTCACAAACAAGGTTGCAAAAATCGTGAATCGGTAGTCGGGCGGTCGACCCCCCTGTAGCTTGTAATCGGTCTAGGTGGGATTAATCGGTGATTAATCGGATTGGCATTTTCGATAAGTTTTCTGAATTTTTGGCAAGTTTTAGGTATTTTCGGCAAATTTTAGGTATTACTCGCAAGATTTTTCTTAAAAAAACATCTTGAAATAGATTTAAACAACAAGTATAAATTATTAAACAATTTTACGATGATTTTTGGGTATTTCCAGCAAGGTTTGAAGGTTTCGGGCAAGCTTGACCACCGTTGACCGTCATTAATTGTCGTTGACCACGGTTGACCGCGTTGTTTAACCGATTTACACAAATCGGAAAGGTTGGTGGCCTTGTAGCACCTAATCGGCGATTAATCGGCCTTGTAGGCCTTGTTTTGCAACATTGGTCACAGATCTCCTCTCCGCCCTACTCCACTCCTCGAGTACCCAACTCGAGAGTTACTTCATTAGATCAACAACCTCCCTTCTCGGCGGAGAAAACCTTACAATCGTCGCTTACACTTTATCCGGTACAAAGCTAGATACCAAGTTCTTTTACAAGGTACAACCACTCCTATCGTCGCTTATACAATATTTCCGACACTAAGCTAGATGTCGAGTTCTTTACCAAGGGTACAACCACTCCCGTTAGTTCTTTTACAAGGGTACAACAACTCCCGCTATGTTTTGTGGCCCAACATAAAAACCTTGTGTTTTATGGCACAAACACACAAACCATCTAAACTATATTGTGATGATACAATGATGATCCAAGACATAAAAGTCTAATGGATATGAATGACTAATCTACATGAACTTCTTGAATAAGAAGTCTTCAATCATTGAGGATGTCAAGTGCCCTTGAATCTTCATATGTTGGAATGCTTTAATGAATGATGACTTCAAGATCTTGTAACCTTCTTGGTTGATCATGAAGTATGATATGCTTACAACAATGATGAATGTTAGCAACATTATGATCATTATGTAAAGGGTGAATCATGTGTGTATCTACATGGTTAGCTACTGATTTAGATATATGTTTTATGATAGAGAGGATGTATGTTCAAAAACATCAACCAAATGAGAAAACCATGGGCTGCTATTTATAGCCAAAGGCTTCAGCAGACCCACGGATCCGGCGGAACCCTTTTGAGGGTTCCGCCCCTTATGCCCGAAGGTTCCGCCAGAACCAGACATACTAATATTCACAATAACTTTCAATATCTACCAATGTCACATCAAGTTTACTTCTAGTCAAACACACAATAGATAAATCCAAAATGTGTAAGAGGTCTTATGGAAAGTCAAACACTCAACCTTTCCATAAATGCACATGATGTGATGTATATATATTTCTTTTTTAAGTTTAAGATATATATGAAAGTAAACTTGTATATATTGCCTAAGTAATGTTGTTATAGTAAGTTAATGAGTTACTAAAAATGTTTGATTCCTAATGTCATCACATTTTTATCATTTGTAAAACTTACTAATATTACTTTAACACCTAAAGTGGCACTTATTCTATTTGACACCTAAAGTGCACTTTGACACCTAAAATACTTAAAGACCCTAAAAGTATTTTAGTCATTCTAAATGGTTGGTCAAGGGGTTTGATCATAATGCTACATAACAAACATGTACGAACCTGTGTTGTAGCATACGATGACTCGAGACGTTGAGAGGTGTTGAATGTTTGTTGAGACAAAGTATGATTACAAGTAACTTGTACATTTTACGTTATGTATCAAGTTATACGTTTGTCATCAATCAAAACAAACGAGACTGTATAGATTAAATATCGTAATATTTGCACTAACAACTTCCATTGTATTCTCAAGAAATCTCGTCCAAGTGTACCTAAAATAGTCGTCTACTATTACTAAGGTGTAGAAATTTCCTCCGTAACTCCGTACGATGGATGGACTAAATAGATCCATGTGTAGAAGTTCTATGCATCCAGAGGTCAAGACTATATTCTTAGCTTTATGACTAGGATGGGCTTGTTTTCCAATTTTAGAAGTGTCACAAAAGTGTTGATCAAACTTAAGCTTAGGTAAATTTCTAGCCAGATCCATAGACACCAAAGATTGTATCAAACGCATATTTGCATGACCTAGTTTCCTATGCCAAACCGTTTTCATCACAAACAAACCGTTTTTCCAAGTTCCTCTACCTATGGTCTTGCCATCCTTAGTAATCTCACTACCCTCTTCGAAGAATATTACTTTACACTTATTATCACATATTTGACTTATACTAAGCAAGTTAAATCCTAAGTTATCTACATGCTGAACATTTCTAATAGTAAGTGAGTTGTGAGTGATCGTACCTTTGCTTATGATGTTCCCTTTTAATTCAATACCAAATGTATCGTTACCTCTGTTGTATGGTTTGTACAATAAGAATAAACTTTGATTTCCCGTCATATGATTAGTGCATCCAGTATGTTTGATCCATTCGTCCGGCTCCAAGTCAATTCTCAAGCATATTATTTGATAACACAAAAATTCAAACATTCTGTCCCCAATATCTCATGGGTCCAAAGTTGTAAGTGTCAAACATCCTATGCATTTGTTGCATTTAATTGGATGTTGAAATTGAGGACAAATTTTCCAAGGCATATAACTTCGTTGTTGGAATTTATTCCATGTTACGGGCAGTTATTTGGATAATTTTGTCTCCTAAAGTTACTTTTAGTTTGCGGAGTTCTAGACCGAGGTTTAGAAGTATTTGCTTTCCTAGGTGGAGAAGTATTTGGTCTAGGTTCGGGTTTTACAAATCCAAGTCCGGGTTTTAAAGATGGTTTGTAAAAATATTTAACTTCCTCTTTGCTAGCAATAGGTACTTTGACATTGTTAACTTCTGTATGTTTTGGTTTGGTACTCAAGTTAGTTTTCAAAACTGAAATAGTTATGTCTTCCCCGACTGACGGTACCACGGTACCATCAAATTTAATGGTGCCGTCTAGACATTTAACGGTACCGTCTGCTGTTACTTCAGTTTTAGATGCCTTTACAAATTTGACTTGTTTTGTCCCACTCATTGACGCTTCACTTGAATGAAAACCTAATCCCGTTCTATCACTGGAATAATTTTTAACACTAAGTATTTTGTTAAGGGTCTGAGTTCCTTTACAAACATAGAAATTTTAAAAGCTCTCTTTTTAAGTTCTTCATTTTCAATTCGAAGATCTTGACATGATGTGCATCTAATAATCAAGTTTCTTAACTTTATCTTTTAACTCTAGAATTTCAAATTCTAAACTAATTCTAATTGTCTTTAGTATTTTATTTCTAGTTATGATTTTTGAGGTTACTTCACATTATTTTTTGTATTCATCATATAGTGTGTTATCATCTATCGAAGAATTATCGACACTATAATAAGAAGAATCCAAATGTACCTGCACATACTTTTCATATATCTAAAACGGACCCAAAAGACCAAAAACGTATCATAAATGCAAAATATATGCTTGTTTTTGTGTTTGTGCATGTGCAGGTAACAGATATGAGAAAAGGACAAAAATAAAGACAAAATGGACAAAAACGAGCACGGGATTGGAAAGAGCGTGAAAAGCTGGAGCCGGGGACGAAAGTCTATATTTTGGATCATGCCTAAACCCAAAATACCAAACCTAATACCTAATGTTAAATCCATTACACCATTAGTCCTAATTCATTTGCACTGTTAGTCCCTAAACTAACGGGTGTTAAATTGTTATTAATAAACAAACACCATCCCAAACCTAATTATAAACCAAAAGCCCAAAACCTATAAAGCCACAACCTGTCCAAGCCTATGCCCTTTTACCCATGGTCAAACCTATTAAACCCGATCAACCAATAAAGAAAAAAAAAGCGCGAATATCTGTTTTTACTATTCATCCTTCTTCCCCCTTTTTACCAGCTCTGACACACCTAAATTCACCCAACTTAAAGAACAATTAACCTTTCTAGAAGACTAAAAACGTCATCCATGACGTTTCAGGTGTCCAAGCTGGCAATCCGTCTGAAATGATTGGCTAATCATTTGCAATCACACGATCCAAGGGCTGTGATTGGTGCTTATGACAAAGAAATGATTGGAGGGCCACGATTACAAGCTCAAGACGCTCCTCAAGTTCTAGAACTCTCCTCAGAAGGCTATAAAAGGAGGCCTCCTCCAACACACAATTTGTCTTGTTTTTAGCTTAATTTAGAGCTTATTGTATTTTCTTTTATCGTTTTTAATCATTGTATTTCGTTTTCAGTATTGTAACTCTTTTAAGCATTATTAAAATTTGAAGTTTATTTTTAAATTTGTGTTCAATTTACTTTTTAAATAATGTTTGCATACGGATAATAAGCTCTAATAAGCTAGTTTTACCTTACAAACACTCTCAAACACTCAAATAAGCTTCTTAAAGCTTATTTGAGCTTTTGAATCTGTGATTGCAAGGTTTGGTAGGAATTTGTTTTGGTAATTTGGTTTTAAGAAAGAATAAGCTTAAATTGGATGATAAGCCAGAACTGGAAGGGCTTATAGGTTTACCAGCTTATACCAGCTTATCAGTTGATAAGCTGGAGCTTGATGAGTAGCTCCTTGAGCCTTATATGATCCTTGTTTGAGCTAGGATCAAGGTAAAAGACTTAAATCTTCAGTTTTAACTTAAAAACTGCTTTTAGCTTATTAGATCTTCTTATTTGCTTATTGTTTGTTTAAATCTGTTTATTGTTCTTTATTGTCTATTATTGCTGTTATTTGCTTATTTGTAGTTTAAAACTCATTAGCTTAAGTTTTTATAAAAATTCATAAAAAATCTAAAAATATGTCTTATAGTTATCGCTTATTGCTTAGGGCTTAATATCTGTCTTAATCTGCTTTTTATAAACATAATAGTCATTTTAATAAGTTTTTATCAAAATCTTATAAGTCTTATAGTGTAAATCAGTTTTAAAAAGCATTTTAAGGATTTAAAGGGGTATTTGGCTAGCAGGTTTAACCAAGAGGTAAAACTGTTTCAACCTCCTGAAAATGGAGGGCTTTACCTGATTTGAGTCTGTGTGGCGGTGGGTTCAAACCTTGTGAATTAGTCAGCCAAAAAAGGTCGTAAATCACGGTTACCAAAAAAAAGTTAAAATTGTTTGGCTTGTTTAAGTAATAAGTCCACTTTGATTTAGCTTTTAATTAGCATAATTAGAAGTTTTAAGTAAGTTTTAGTCAGTATATTTGAGTCTTATAGATCTTAGACAAGTTTTTTAAAAGTTTCATACTCAAGTAGTAGTATATCAGCTTATATTGGAAATTTCTTTAAAAGTTCTTTTAGAGGTGATGTTTTTGAGTTCAAAATCAGTTTTATATGTTAGTTGAATCATTTGAGTCAAGTTTTATAGTCCAATGTCCAGTCTAAAAGCTTTTCTAGAAAACTAATTTCAATTTAAAAATAAAAAATAAAAAAAATAAAAAATAGAGAGAGAGAGAGAGAGAGAGAGAGAGAGAGAGAGAGAGAGAGAGAGAGAGTAGTGTAACTATCTTTATATCATATCAATTTTCTAGTTTATTTCTTGTTCAAAATTCTCAAATTCAGTTTCTATTAGTTCTTTAGTTCATAATCTTAATCTGTTTTGAGGATTTAGACTTTGGCTTAAGCTTTTAGTAGCTTATTCTTAGCTTAGAAAGTAGTGATTCAACATAAAAATTCTCAAAAATCAAAAATATTAGTCTCAATTGTCCAGTTTTATCAGCTTATTTTTAAGCTCAAATTAAGCTCAAATTGTGTGAAATTGATTTTGTGAGTTTATTGGCTTATGAACTTTAGTTGTTTTGAGTTTTCAAGTATTAGCTTATAGTTTTAGTGGCTTATTAGGTAGCTTAAATGTATCCTTTCAGGCTGTTTAGATAGCAGTTTTGGCCTTATAGATTAATTTAGATTTTGAGCTTATTTCTTGTTTAGAATTGCTAATTAGAGGTTAGAACTGCTTATCAGGTTTATTTTAAGATTTAAGAAGCTTATTTGAGTTAAGCACAAGCTTATAGAAGCTTGGGCCATAAAATCAGTTAAGTCCTTTAGTTCTTAACTTTGTTTGGTAAATTGTTAGCTTAAATCAGCCTTTTCCAGCTTATTTTAAATGCTATAAAATTTTTGTTTTCACAAAAGTGCTTAAAATTAAGTTGTTAAAAAGTTTCAAAAAGAGTTTTGCAAATAAAAAACATTTGGGAGTGGGGAAGTCTCAGGTTCGAACCCAAGATCTCAACCCTCTCAACCAAAGTTTTATCACACACCCTCACTACCATCTGCGCCCATGGGACTTTTCTGTCTAAGGGTGCAGACCAGTTTTACTTAACCCATTTTTCAGTTTTGCTTTTCCGCCTGTAGGGTTTATTTCCAGCTTATTCCAATAAGCTGGATCATTAGTTTTATTTTTCCTAGATTCTAAATAGCTTAAAGTACTTTTCTTAATTTTTTCTGATTTTTTCTTAATTAGTTTAGTATTTTTAATAATATTTTTAGATTAAAAGTGTTTTTAATTCATTATAAATAAAATAAAAATCAAAAAATAAATTCTTTTTTCTAAAATTGTTTTTAATCATTTAGGACTTTTAGAAAATTAATTTGCATTTTTAGGGTTAAAAGTTGATAATTTAGGTTTTTATGCCCGTTAAATTCCCGTTAAGTGCCCGTTTTGAGATTAATTTGCATTAGGACTTAATTAAGCTTTGATTTCTAGATTTATGTGCTTATTATTTGCTTCCTTATTTACGTATTCTATTTTAAGTACCATAATCCAAAATATCTTGATTATTCAATCATCCTATCACGAACCGAATCCGATTTTTCATTCACACCTCATTGGGACATTAACGACCCGAGAATCTTAATTACTTCCGGAAATATATATAGTTTGACTTTCTTTGACCGTTAGGGATTTTCACTCTTTGTTCAAGAGCGAATTGACTATTTGGTCGGTTAAGTATTACTATTATATATATATAATGTTGAGAAACGATCGGTACCTCATCTGATGTATGGGCCATAAGACACGTTTAGTCGTTGGGTTTTTCCTCATCTTCCTCACCGCTATAACTCCAAGAACCTCCAACAAACGCCTTTTGGTTCTTGGTAGTTTCGGGCATTCTCTGATGGAATGATTTGGATCTCCGCATCTAAAGCACTTCCTTTCGCCTTTCCTTTTCTCGTCATCCTGATTCTTTTAGAATGACTTCTTTCATCCCGAGGTTACCTTACAAACCTATCTCTTCGTCTAACGAACTTTTTAAAGTCCTTTACCGCTAAGGCATACTCTTTGTTTTCACTTCCGGAAGTCGAACTTTCCTCATAACTAGACTCCTTCTTAGCTTCTAAGGCAAAAGATCTTACTTTTGTTAGCCGAATAGTTTTGATAAATCCAAATCTCCTACATTAAATTAGTGATATGTATAAATCAATTAGAGTTTTGTATATCCCTTAATTTATGGGATTTGTCTATAATTAAGACTTTGTAATCCCTTTATATGGGATGCTTGAGTTGTAATACAGATCACACAAAAACATTTATCTATCCTTCATTTTTATATCGAACATGGTATCAAAGCCTAACAATCTTCGATCCTCCACTGTAAATTAATCCATTCTATTAATCTAGTGTTGGTGATTCGAGCTAAGTCTCAATCCACACTATTGCTTGTGTTACTTGTGCTATCTAAGGTCACAAGTATTTTAATTTTTTTCTCTTCCTCCCTACTGCTCATGTACCACACCCTTATCTTGTTTTCATTTAACCCTAACCATTGAAACACCCTACGCATACCTATTCATGACCGGCTCAAACGAAACCCCCATTATTTCCCTCTCCGACAAGTTATCAACTGTTACCCATCATCACCTCCACACTCGGGTTCCCGTCAAGCTTGAGTTCGATAATTGGAACTATGCATCTTGGAAAATTTTCTTTGAGCAGTTATGTGATATTTATGATGTATCCAAGTTCATACATGGCACCAACAGTGGGGCTAACACTAGCACACCCGCTCCTCTCACAGCCGAAGAACAAAAGGTTGATAAAATCATCCTCTCTTGGATTTTTTCGACCCTATCAGATCCCCTACATAAACGGTTGGTTAATGCACAACCGAAATCTTTACAGGTGGCTTGGGAGTTTATTAGCGATCTTGTGAAAGACTGATCGGCTCAAAACCAACAGGTTTATCATGCAAGCTACCCACTTGTGAATGGATAACTGTAATAAGGAATCCCTGAAAGTCTAGAGCACAATGCAATGAAATCCTGGAGAGTACAATGTTTCCCCGGGTTCGTTATGTCCCCAAGAGATGTGATATTCTGAGTAGAACGAATTCGAGATCAAAATGTTGAATGGAAAAGGGGTGTGTATAAACAAAATCGATCACTTTAACTACAGTTAAAATCTGTAAATTACAGCGACTTAAATGCAAATTAAATAAAATAAAAAGATAAAACTATATTTAAAAACGTTTATGTTTTAAGTTTAAATAAACGTTAACGTATTAAAATAAAAAGTGAAACTAAAGAAATAAAGAGGCTACAAATATGAAAATGGTATTTCTACAAACTTATTAACTTAAGAAAATTATTAGAAAAAGAAAATTATTTATTTAACTATTTATTTATTTATTATTAATTATTAACTATTTATTAAACTATTTAATAATATCTAAATAATAAAGAAATTAAAACAAAACTTAGAAAGATAAAATAAAAACTTAGAAAAGTTTAAAATATTATAAAAGTTATTTTAAAACTAAAATTGTATTTATTACACTTTTATTCTAATTATTATTAATTAATTATTATTTATTAATTAACTAAATTACAAGATAATAAGAAAAATGACTAAGAAAATGGAAAATTTAACTTAGATAAATCTAAAGTGTTCTAAAACTTATTTAAAAATTAAAAATATATTTATTATACTCTTTATGTATTTATTACTAATTAATAACTATTTATTTATTTATTATCTATTTAATTAATTTAAACTACAAAAACTAGAAGATGAACAGTAAAATATGTAAATATATTTTTTACAGATTACAAATAACTTATATGACTAAGAAAAAATATAAAAACTTATCCTAGTTATTTATTTAATATCTAAACTATTTTATTTATTTATTTTAACTAAAACCTTAAAACTGTTTTTGATTTTTTATAATTATTAAATGAAAAGTAAAAAATCTACAAAAAATATATGTTGTGTAGATTTAATGCAGAAAAAAATACAAAAATATAAAAACTATGGGTCCAGTTATAAAATAAGCAGAAAATAAGCTAAACAGCTTAATAGGGGAAACTGGGGTTTTGGGTGTTAAATAAAAAAGGGTTGCAAGTTTATAACGAGAAGTCCCTAGGGCAGATGGTTATGAGTGTGTGTGATGTGGTCTGGGTTATGCTAAGGTCTAGGGTTCGAATCCCCTTTTTGCTCTTTTTTCTTTTTTTATTTTTTTCTTACTTTTCTTTTAACACAAACACTACAACACTAAAATTAAACAACTTTTAAAAAGAAAATATTTTTAAAACTTACAAATAAGCAGAATTGGAGCTTATGTTTTTAACAGTTAAGCTTTTAACTATAAAATGAAAAGTTTAAAAAGCAAAAGCTTCTAATAAGCTCAAAGCTTAAAACAAAAAGTGAAATAAGATTAAAACAAGTATATTAAACTGGAATAAGTGAAAATAAACAACCAAAAGCACTGAATTAACTCAAATAAGCAAATAAGCACTTTGCTTTTTACACAGTGAAACAAACACCCTATGCAGTCAACTCTTTGGTCAATTTAAGCCTATGAGATAAGCTCAAAATCCAAAATAAGCACTGGATATAGCAAGGTGGTGTGGCAAGGATTCCAAAAAGCCAAAGATCACCAAGTGGGGACCACTGGTGAGCTTATGAGGAGCTTATGAAAGTTGGGTCAACACACTGTATTGCTCACTTTACACAGAAATGGGACAAACAACAAGCTCCTTGCAGCTCTAGTGTAAGGTCTTGAAAATGAAAAATAAGCTTTGAACTTTGAAAGCTGGAGGAATAGCTTTAGGAAAAGCTATAGGTTACAAGCTTAAGCTCAGTGATGAGCTTTTGGCAAGCTTGTGAAAGTTGCCTATGAACACTGAATACTCAGTGTATGCAAAGATATTGGACAAAGAATAAGCTGATTGCAGGCTTATTAATTAAGCTTAAAAATGAAATTTAAGCTAAAAGACCTTGAGACTGGTTGCTTGGCTTCAAAAAGAAACAATTATCACAAGCTAAAGCTAATTGATGAACAAAATGCAAGCTTATGAAAAGTGCTTCACTACACTGATGGCTCAGTGTAGTGAATGGTTTTGAGAAGACATTTGGCACAAAATAAGCAGACACATAAGCTTGTAAATGAAATATAAGTACATGCACAAGTATATAACCAGGAGGGTTTCACAAAACACTAATTTACACAAGCTTGATCCAAATAATGAATAAGTAATGAGCTTGTGAAAGTGTCTAGTAAGCCTGTGCACAGGGCACTTTTACAGAAAACAACTAAAAGGAAATAAGCAAATAAGCACTTAAACCTAGCTAATAAAAATTAACAAAAATATACTGATAAAGATAGGCAACAAAATTTTAATTATCCAAAAGCTCAGAACATGAAAGTCAATATTGAGTCCTATAGAAAATTATCTAGTTTATTCAAAAAGTTTTATTTGTGAAATTTGACTTTTTACAATAAACTAGTTAGTTGACTTATGTGAACTTCTAATCTAATCTAATGACTTATTATGTTATATTAAGATGATTAAAGGTTAAATTAAGCTAGAGTAACAACTTTTAAGCTAATATGTAGATTATGGGCTATAATATCCTAACAGATTATAGATTAAGTAGGATTAAACTAAATTTTGACTTTTTAACTAATAGCACCTAAATATTATGACTGAAATGAGTTGTTAGGACCTAAGTTGATATGTGTAAACTGAGTTTAACAACAAATATACCCTGTGTCACAGTCTAAACAGATAAACCAAACACACCTTAGTGAGACTGAATTTCAAGTTTTATAAAGGATTAGCAGATTTAAACCATGAATTCAGTTCTAAGGGTTCTAATATGATATGTTCAACTGATTTAAGCACACAAACATCAATACTAACAACATATAACCATTAATATCCATTATGCTAGTTTAACTGTGAATATGAAAACATTGAACAACAAAAGATTTAAAGGAACAAGTATACAATTTTAAGTTATAAACTTACTAACTAACACCAAATAAGCCAAGAAATACAGGAATTATTAAGATCAAATAACAAAGAGAGTGAAATGGAAAATTGAGATTTAAGCTTACAATTGAGCACCAAGCACAAATCAAAGAACAAGAACCAAGAACCAACCTAATAGCTTACCACTAAGCTTCTAAACCAAAGGCAATCCAGAATTCACCTTGCTCCATGCAGATTTCTTCTTCCTTCATGATTTTTGATTTTTCACTTAATTTTCTTGATTTTCTTTGTATTTTTGTTTTTGTGAACCTAGACTGATTTTATTGTTTCTAATAGCTTGCATATGCTATATAAGGAGCTTATATGAGCTTAGAAGTCCAATAACAACATTAGAAACAACCATTCACTAATCATGAGATTTGAACAAGAAATTAGCATAAACTGAAATTGAGGACTAGCATTAAAATTCAAAGTTGAAACAGATTTATTACACACTGAAAACACTTCTCAAAGTACTTAAAATCTTAAAGATACATTGGAATTTAAAAAACACTTAATTCGACATTCATAGAACTAAATTACACTAGAGATATTTTTATTCTTGCTTCTCCTTCTTTCTTTATAGAATTTTCTGCTTTCCAGGTGTCCTCTGAATGTTTCCCATCAACAATCTTGGCCATTGGATCTCTGGAACTCATCTCAGCCATTCAAACAACTTTTGGCGCCAAAAGTCATAAGGGTAGCTTGGAGCAGTTTAAGGGCAATTAATGGGTTTTGGAGGTTTGTAGATGTGGAGGAGACAAGGAAAATAATAAGTTATGGAGTGGTGGTGATGTGTAAAGCAAAACCAGGGGGTGTGAGTTAGGATGGAGTGTTTGATGGTGGAAATGCATTAAATGCAAAGATGGGTTAGAATGATGAGGGAGATGAGGTGGAGGATGTAGAGTAGCCAGCTGGGGTGATGAGGTGGTGAAGAAACCATGGTGGTTTTGGTGATGCAGGTTGGGGTGAGAGAGGTGAGCAGGAAAGGTGGGAAGGGAGGGGTCAACGGGGTCAAACCCCGTTTTATATAAATGGGGTGTTTTGGGCTGGTTTGTTTTGGGCCTGGGAAAAAGGGGTAAGGGTATATTTTGGGTTGGGTTTTTATTTTGGGTTTAGGGATAATAAAGGTTTTAGGTTTAGTAGTGTTTTAAAGCCCAAGGACCTATTATGTATTTTCTGAAACTTTGAGGGACTGATTTTTGCCAACATTCCAAACTTCCAATAAGGACTAAACCTGCCAATATATTTACACAAGGACCAAAGTTGATATATTTTATCATTTTTTTACTTAAAGGACCATTTGTGTAAATTTTGGATTTTTGAGGGACTGAACTTGTAATTTTCCAAAAGTTATCAAAAAGGTTCCAAATTGTCAATTATGAATAGTACAAGGGTATTTTATGTTAAATTCAAAGTTTTGAATACCCAGGGACTAATTTTGCCATTTTGTAACTTGAGGGGTAAAAGTTGCCAATTTGTATAAACTTTTATCCAGGGACTATTTGTGAACATTTTTGACTTCCCAAGGACTAAAGTTGACTTTTTGATCATTTAAAACCTTCAGGGACTAGTTTTGCCATTTTATCAAAGTTCAGGGACTGAAACTGCCAATTATGCAAACTTGACTGTTTTTCATCAGTTTTCAATCCTTTTGTATCTGAAACACATAAAAACACAATTCAAAGATATTTTATGTATTTTGTGGTATTTCTGTGTGTTTTCAGATGTTTTTGCAGTCTAAATGTGACAGAAATGATGAGTATTTGCACACTCATCAAAGACAATAAACGGTTAAGAACCTCGGCATTGAAGACGGAATTACGATCCATCAAACTTGGGTCATTAACAATGGAAGCATATTTTCAAAAAATCGAGTCAATCATGACAATACTTGCTAGCCTCGATTCCCACGTTTCGGATGAAGATGCGGTTCACTATGCTCCTGATGGTCTCCCGGATGCGTATAATCAAATTTGTGGGTACATGCACTATAAATACACGTTTCCCGATCTCAAAACTGCATGATCCTTGCTAGTCACCGAGGAAATGCGACTAAAATCCAAGACCCTTGCGTCACCTGTGGACTCGTCGTCATCTTCTCCTGTGGTTCTTTTGACCGACAAAGGTAACAACCGTCACCCCTCTAATCCTCAAGTTAAGTCTAGGAATCCATGTATTAATTATGCTAGAGGGTCGTGTCGATATGGGACGAGGTGTAAATTCGTTCATGACAATACTAATAAGCATATAAGTCGTGTGGTTGAACCTAAAGAACCAACAGAGGACACTATAATACGTGTTTTGAGCAAGTTAGGATTGACTACTAATTTCAATCCTCAAGCTATTAATAATCGAAACCCACACAACATCACCAAAGCCCATTTAACACCCCTCCTGGCTTCGGCCCAACTCTACCTCAACTGACCAATATGGCCCAACTCTCCAACTCAGCCCCACCGGGTTTTAGCCAATTCCAGGCCCAACCGCAGCCCACCTCTAACCAGGCCCCACAGCAACCTATAACTCAAACCCAAACCGGACCAACCGCCCCCTCCTTGGCACCGCTACTGTTCATCAGCCCTCACCACAAGCTCCGAGACAAGCAACGCTCCTACCTCATGCATTTACCACTGGAACTCTCCATGATCCAACTACCGGTGCATGGAACATGGACACAGGTGCGAGCCTTCATTTAAATTCTTTAGTTAATTGTCTTAGTAATGTTTTTAATATATGTATGTATCCGTCCGTCTCGGTTGGTGATGGACATTCCATTCCCGTCACCAATACGGGTCATAGCATTTTGCCAACCTCTCCAGTTAAATAATGTTCTTATTACCCCTCATATTGTCAAAAATTTAATATTTGTTCGCCAGTTTGTTCGCTATAATAAATGTACTGTTGAATTTGATCCTTTTGGTTTTTCTGCTAAGGATTTCAGGACGCGACGGGTGCATCTCTGATGTGATAGCACCGGGGATCTTTATCCAGTCACAGCTCCGTATCCTATTCCTCAAGCTCTCCTTGTCAGTCAATATACGTGGCATCAGCTTCTTGGACATCCAAGAAGCGAAATGTTACGTCGTGTTATTTCACATAATTTCATTTCATGTAATAAGGAAAGCCTCTCGTGCTTTGCCATGCCTTTCAGCTTGGCAAACACGTTAGACTTCCATTTTCTACTTTCAATACTGTCGTTAATGCTTGTTTTGACATTATTCACTTGGATGTGTGGACTTCACCATTTCCGAGTCTTTCAGGTTTCAAATATTATGTATTGTTTTTGGATCATTATTCTCAATTTGTTTGGGTTTATCCATTAATTAACAAATCTGATGTCTTATCTAAATTTGTGCTTTTTCGTAATTATGTTCACACTCAATTTTAGTGTGAAATCAAGTCATTTCAGTGTGATCATGGCGGTGAGTTTGACAACCGTACCCTACATAAACTTTTTACTGACAATGGCATTCAGTTTCGTTTCTCATGCCCAAAAAATCCCAACAGAATGGCAAATCCGAACGGATGATCCGCACCATCAATAATCTCATTCGGACATTGCTATTTCAAGCCAACCTTCCACCTACATTCTGGGTTAAAGCACTTAATATGGGTGTCCACTTACTCAATATCCTACCCTCCACTACTATTTCCAATGACATACCTTATACCCCATTGTTTGGACAAAATCCAGATTACAACCTTTTACGCACATTTGGCTGCCTGTGCTACCCCCACCTGGAACCTCACCACAAACTTGAACCCCGCGCCACACCCTCCATTCACTTGGGACAAGCCTCAAATCACCGTGGCTATCGTTGCCTCGACTTAAACACCAACAAAATTATACTTTCCTGACGCGTCACATTTGATGAGACTGTCTTTCCCTATGGCACCTCCAAACCCACACCTGCACCACACTATAACTTCTTGGATGATTTTCCCGATACAAATCCAACTTTCATTCTACCACCTCTAATTGTCCAAACCACACCTGAACCAACAACACCACTTCCGACTCCAACTCAACATGAGGCAGCCCATGACCCATCACCACCATCTCAACTACAAACACCAACTCTATTCATGGAACAAAACACACATATTATCCCAGATCCTCCTCAAAATTCAAACCCTGTCTTGACTCACTCCATGGTCACACGCTTTCGTGTCGGGACTAATCGTCCCCCTCAGCGTCTTAACATGCATGTGTCTTCAGTGTCATCCTTACCAAAAACCTATCGTGATGCGTTTTCCGATCCAAATTGGCAAAACGCTATGCATGATGAATACACTGCACTTATTAAAAACGGAACTTGGACTTTAGTGCCTAAACCCATGGACACCAACATTATTCGCTCTATGTGGCTTTTTCGCCATAAGTATTTGGCTGATGGCACTCTTAGTCGCTACAAGGCTCACCTTGTGGCAAATGGCAGTAATCAATTAGAAGGAGTTGATGTAGATGAGACCTTTATCCCGGTGGTTAAACCAGGTACCATTAGAATTGTTCTGAGTTTAGCTACTTCTCGACATTGGCCGATCCATCAGCTCAATGTTAAGAACGCTTTCTTACATGGTGATTTATCCGAGACAGTTTATATGCATCAGCCTCCGGGGTTTCGGGACCTTGTGCATCCGGATTATGTATGTTTACTTCAGCACTCTCTGTATGGGCTCAAGCAAGCCCCTAGAACTTGGTTTCAGCGATTTGCATCTTATATCACTCGGATTGGGTTTCTAATAGTCGTTGTGACTCATCTTTAATTATATACAGACAGGGGACGGATACCGCTTACCTTTTATTATATGTTGATGATATTGTACTCATAGCTTCTTTTGAGAGTTTGTTGCAGCAGATTATCAGATCCTTACATCAGGAGTTTGCTATGACAGATCTGGGTCCACTTAATTATTTTCTGGGTATCTCAGTCACACGTGATTCCACGGGGTTGTTCTTATCTCAGAAGAAGTATGCTATTGAGATTTTGGGAGAGAGCACACATGGTTAATTGTAATCCTAGTCGGACTCATGTTGACACTGAGTCTAAACTGGGGGATGATGGTGATCCGATATCTGATCCTTTGTTATATCGGAGTCTTGCAGGGTCTCTTCAGTATCACACATTCACTCGCCCATATATATCATATGCAGCCCAACAGGTCTGCCTTCATATGCATGATCCTTGAGAGCCCCATCTATCAGCTCTTAAACGGATTTTGCGACATGTGTGTGGTACATTAGATTATGGGCTACAGTTATTTCCATCTTCCACTACATCCTTGGTTGCTTATTCGGATGCTGATTAGGCTGGTTGTCCTACCACTAGGAGGTCGACATTAGGGTATTGTGTTTTTCTTGGCAACAATTTACTCCCGTGGTCCTCTAAACGTCAACCCACGCTTTCTCGATCCAGTGCAGAGGCGGAGTACTGAGGGGTCGCAAATGCTGTTGCCGAAACTTGTTGGTTACGGAATTTACTTAGGGAGCTACACACACCTTTATCTTCCGCTATGCTAATCTACTGTGATAAAGTCAGCGCAGTCTACTTATCCTGTAATCCGGTTCAACATTAGTGAACGAGGCACATAGAAAGTGATATACATTTTGTTCGTGACTTGGTTGCTACTGGTCAGGTTCGGGTTCTTCATGTTCCTTCACGCTACCAATATGCACATATCTTCACGAAAGGATTACCATGCGCTTTGTTCGAGGAATTTCACTCCAGTCTCAGCGTCCGGTGTCCTCCCGTTCCTACTGCGGGGGAGTGTTAGCCGAATAGTTTTGATAAGTCTAAATCTCCCACATTAAATTAGTGATATGTATAAATCAATTAGATTTTTGTATATCCCTTAATTTATGGGATTTATCTATAATTAAGACTTTGTAATCCCTTTATATGGGACGCTTGAGTTGTAATACAGATCACATAAAAACATTTATCTATCCTTCATCTTTATATCGAACAACTTTCTATCCTTTACCTTTAACTATATTGAAGTCTTTCTTGATTATCATTTCATGAACTTTCAAATTACCTATAAGTTCATCAAGTGATAATATCGCCAAGTTTTTCGACTCTTCAATGTGATGACTTTTGCTCTCAATTTAGGATGTAGAGCTCTAAGAAACTTCTTAACATAATTCTTTCTATAATAACCTTTATCAAGAGCTTTAAGACTAGTGATACTAGTATTAAATCTAGCAAAAGCACTATCTATAGTTTCATCTTCCGGAATGTAAAATTATTCATATTGTTACACACGAAGATCAGTCTTGTTCTCTTTGACTTGACTATGTACCTTGATGGGTAACTAACAAAGTTTTCCAAATTCCTTTTGCCGTATAAGACATAAAAACTCTTTCAAATTCCTTTTTCGACAAAGCATTATAAATCATAATTTTAGCCTCATTATTTTTGGCTAATTTCTTTTTAAGATTATCACTTTGTTTTTTCATAAGGAACGATTTCATTCTTTTGAGTTTCTGGATTTCTTTCAATTGGTTTAAAATCACCCTCGGTAATGACATGCCAAATATCAATACCTGGATTTCACACACGGTTTGAATCTTGTTTTCCAATAGATAAAACAATCGGTTTCAAAAAGTGGTGATCTTTGCTTATTTTGGCCTTCTTGATATTTGTCGAAATCAATTGATTGATTTAAGTTTTAAAATACAATATATTTTAAAATCTTTGTTAATGAAGTTCTTGTAGAAATTGTGGAAAACTAGAAGGGGGTTGAGTAGTTTTACCGTTTCTAATTCTCTATAATTTACTATTTTTGAAAAACTTTGATTCGAGTTTCCGTGAAATCAATCAATTGTAATATGAACACAATTATAACAATACTAAAGTAAACAAACTATAACTACTACGAGATATGAAAAGTGAGAGTTGGAAAGATCAAACTAAGACACCGAGATTTATAGTGGTTCGGTAACGAAGCTCTTCTTCACCCTACTCCACTCCCCGAGTACCTAACTAGAGAGTTCAATGCACTATGTCAACAAACTCCTTTTTAGGCGTAGAAAACCGTAAAATGTCGCTTAGGGCAATTTCTGACACTAAGCTAAATGACGAGAACTAATCTAGTTAGTACCAATATCACTCACGATCTACCCGATCTTCTGTAAACACACAAACTAAAAGATCTTCCCGATCTTCACACGCGCTCCACGCGATCTACACACTAATAACATAAGCTACACAAGATCTACCCGATCTCTACACAATCACAACAATCCACACAATCTAACTGTGGGAACCATAGAGGGGGGTGAATACCTTTCCATTAAAATCTTAAATCTTTTTGTATCAAACACCCAATCAAGTGTGACATAATATGAAAAGTGTCAACACTAGTCTTACAAGAACTAGAGATAATATAAAGCAACAAGAAAGGCATGTCAAAATAACATGCCATAACATAAACACCAAAAACATAATATAAGCAACAAATCACACAAATATAAGTGCAATGCAAATATAGATATAAGGCGGTAAATGCAAAGATAAAAAGTAAAGAGATGAGTAAAGAAAGCGCAAACCGGACACGAAGATTTATAGTGGTTCGGTCACGAAGCTCCTCTTCGCCCTACTCCACTCCCCGAGTACCCAACTCAAGAGTTACTTCACTAACCAACAAACTCCCTTCTCGGCGGAAAAAATCATACAACCTTGCTTACAATATTTTCCGACACTAAGCTAGATGTCGAGTTCTTCTTCGGGTACAACCAAACCCGTTATGTTTTATGGCCTAACATAACAAACCTTGTGTTTAAGGCCTAAACACATAAACCGCGTTGTTGATATAAATAATGCTTAAAAACGTTATTAATATTTTTCGACATCTCTACGTTTTGATAATCATAAAATGTAAATTCATTAAACTAAAGATTATTACGTAAACAAGTATTTAGTCGTAAATATTCATTTTAACTCAATCACTTAAGGTATTAATAAACAAAATGCCTAATGCATTCTATGATCAAAGGAACATTTTCTTAATCACTAGATTTTTTATAAAATGTCACAAACATTTTATATCTTTTAGAAAATCATTTTTGGTATTAAATAAATATGTTTAATTCACCAAAAATATATGAATTCAAATTTTCAACCAAAAATGGCAAAATTGTTCCAGAAAAACCTTCCCTACAAAAAGACAAAGTTGAGGAACGTTCAGATTGGGCGGCCCCCTTAATTTACTAGGCGGCCCCCTTAATAATTAAGGGGACCGGCCACGCTCCTCAGCTGGTCAGCTTTGCCTATAAATATTGGACAATCCCTGGACTTTTTTCTCACCTTTTTGCACAAAAACTTTCTGTCCAAATCTCTCCTAATCATCCTACTTAATTCTTTGATCATATAATCATAAGCTTTTATTTCTAAGTGATCCAAGCTTCAACAATTCAAGTCCAAGATGAAGAATACTTCTATTAATCAAGACTAGAAGTATTACAACTTAGTATCATCTTGCTACCTAAGTTGTTTGTGTGTTATTATATCGGTTAGTTAGATTTAAACATAGGTAATTAGATTAGTTGGGAGTGTGTGAAGTAGCAAAAGTGTGAAGAAGTAGAGGTGTATAGGAGTAGTGGTTAATAGTGAAGAAATAGAAGTTGTGAAGTAGTGAAGAAATAGAAGCCGTGAAGTAGTGAAGAAATAGAAGTCGTGAAGAAGTGAAGAAGTAGAAGTTGTGAAATAGTGAAGAAGTAGAAGTCGTGAAGTAGTGAAAAAGTAGAAGTCGTGAAGTAGTGAAGAAATAGAAGCCGAGAAGTAGTAAAGAAGTTGTGTTGTGATTGAAGTCGTGAGACTGGTTCTAGCTACGACTAGAACTCGACATTTAGCTTTGTGTCGTTAAATTGGTGTAAGCGAAAGTGTGTATGGTTTTCTCCGCCATAAGGGAGCTTGTTGACGTAGTGAAGAAAACTCTCGAGTTTGGTGCTCGAGGAATGGAGTAGGGCGAAGAGGTGCTTCATAGCCGAACCACTATAAATCCTTTGTCTGGCGGTTTGATCTTTCCATCTCTAACTTATTACTTAACCTGCTTACTTATCTCTCGTATATAGCTATAATTGTTTATATTGTGCATGTGTTGATTTCACATAAAGATAAATCAGAGTTCCATTCATAAAACTAATCTTTTATAACAAATCCAAAAGTACACACATAAAATTGATCATATTGTTCAAATGTTGTTTTCATATTAATATCTAATTAAAGGTTTTCAAATAAATATTGAATAAATTAAAAAGAGGTAAAACTATTCAACCTCCCCTTCTAGTTTTCCAGAATTGGTATCAGAAGCCACGTCGAACAAGATTTTTAAAATATATTGTATTATAAAACTTGAACGATCTATGGAATCACAAAAATATTTAGAAGGGGAATTTATGCAACAACCACCGTTACTTGAAAATGATCATTTTCTTGAATGGAAAAATAAATTTGAAAATTATGTGAAATCAATAGATCTTGATCTTTGACATGTCATTTCAATTGGTGATTTTCAACCAACGAAAAAGGATTTTGAAAACCAAAATGATTATTTCAAAACAAAGTATGATAAAAACTATGAGGCTAAAATAATTATTTATAAAGCCTTGCCGAGAGTTGAATATGAAAGAGTATTCCTCTGTCAAACGGCTAATGATATTTGGAAAAGTCTTCTAAATTTCATCAAGAAAAACGTCAAGCCAAAGATGAAGAATTTGATCTTGCACATGAATTAGTTGTACAAGAAAATTTAATAGATAGACATTTAGATGAAACAGATACAAGTGCTACTAGTTCAAATATTTTAAATGAAGGTATTAATGACGAAAACTACATGAATCAAATCCGAAGAGAACTTATTAAAAAATCATAGAGTAACACTGACGAAAAAGAAGATTACTATCCGGTATGTGAAGCCTATAAATTAGATAAAACTCCAAATAAGGTACAATCCGAAACCGAACATTTTTGCTATGACCAATTCATTTTAGAATTCTCAAAATTAGAAAATGAGTTTAAACACTTTTGCAACATAGACATAAAAACTATATCTAAAAATGAATCCTCAAATTCTCTTGAAAGTAATTTTGAAAAAGAAATAATTTTAGAAGATAAAATGTCTAGACTTGAAAGTAATATTGAAATTGATCTAGAATGCAAAACATGTCAATAACACAAACTTGAAATTAAAAGATTAAACAAAACAGCAAATGTATTAGCTAAATTTGAAGAAAGTTCCAAATCTCTTAAATACTTACTAAGTTGTCAAAAGTCATTCGAAGATAAAACCAGTTTAGGATTTAATTCTGATAACTCATCAACAAGTAAATCAAAGCAAATTAAATTTGTAAAACCTAGTAGAGAAATTTAGAATTAACTTTATTTACAATGATTATTAATTGTATAAGTCAAGAAATTCATTGTTTGTTCGATAAGATAAACTACCAAAGAATTCTTGTACTTCTTGGCGACATCCTTAATATGTGCATACTAATGCAATGGATGTCTTCAACTAACCATCTCGGACCCATGAGAATCTGGGTACCAAGTTGTTTTACATGATTAGGTCATAAACGCATGAAGAAAAGAATCCCAATTATATGATGGCATACTCACATTCGAAACATACACGTGAATCATCTAATCTTGAATCATACTCAACACCTCACATGATACTCTAGAATTAGCTAATGACATAGTGGAATACAAATATTGCGGCTATTGAAGAATTGATGAAGAGATCTCCACTACTTGATCGAAAATTTTGAGAAGTCTATGAAGTAATTCTAAACAAGTACTTCAAGATAATCAAAAGTAAAAAGATACAAAAATAACAAGTCTTGACCGAGAAAGACGTCAAGAATTCCTTTGCATAATGAAGTAGATTCGTTAGACAACCTCAAGATGAAAGAATCAAACGAAAGTGACTATTACAAACATGGCTTGTGTGAAAGGAAGTACTTCAATTTAGGACATTCAAATCATCTCATCAATGTATGTCCAAAGTCATCAAGGAGTCAAAATCAAAAGGCTAAGGCATCAATTAATTCATGTACAAGACATGATTCGGATCAAGCCACTTTGGTCTAAAAAGACGTTGGAAGCTTATTTTGCTACGCTATCATATCTTGGCTAACTTGAAGATTCAACTATCATTCACAAGCTTACTTATCATCGTGAATTTTATGAAGAAAAGCTGGACATAAGGTAAGTTTTCTCTTTAAAATTTATGGGTAGTTATTTTATACTTGACTATAATATAATTACCTCCTGTCTTATGATATGCTTAAGGTTATAGGTTGCATTGCTTTTATATTCTTAGTTATATCCATTTTATGAAGTATGCACTAGAATCCCCTTTAGTTGGCCTTCTAAGTATTAAATGTTCACTCTCGAACTCATTCTTTCTTTCCTTTATTGAATATGGAGATCTTCTATGTCCACTAGTAGAGAACTTATGTAGATGAAGCGAAATGAGTAAAGTGGATTAATTATCAACATAGAAGTAGGATTAGATATGTCATGATAAAACCTATGGATTAGACAAGCTTTCATAGACTATGGTTTTAAGTTAGATGAGTGTGCGACAACAAAGAAGTTATAGATGATAGGCTATATCCGTTTTAACTCTCTCGCATCAAACATATAGAATCTCATTGTCACTTCCTTTATAATCATAGGATATGTAAAAGTGTAGCATGAGACAATAACTTTAATCAATCCTCTTATGTATGAGATCTTTAGCAACCAAATTATAAAGTCTAGGATTAATGGTATTTGTTGTCAAAAATCCCAAAAATACGCAAAAACTTCACATTTTGGAAAAATGATTTTTCAAATGGCTTTGCCACCTTTCTATTAACATGTTTTACCATCTCACTTCTCTTCCAAATCTATGTCCATAATTCGGTTTTGATCAAAGTCAAAGATTGGGAAATTTTTCTTCTGCACATCCTTATTAAACACATTTCGAAATAAAACCCAATCTATTTTCACATCTACATAAATACCTACTTTCAACCATTGTTGAATAATGCTAAAAATGTTTGTTTAAATCATGCATGGTGACCTCATATTTGTCATCTATATTTATGTACATTACATTTATGAGTGAATTAAATCAAATCTGAAAAACCATGGTTTAGTCATTAAGATCTACATTGTAATATGTCTAGAGGTCCATGCTATAACTACTCCCCATTTATTGCACATAGACACACATTAAGATTAATCAACTAGTTCATTAATGTATGTATGAAATACTCTTTGGTGTTCATTCTTTCCTAGTACATATAAATTATTTGTTTGATGAGTAGGTTGCATGCTAGATAGAATTGCTTGTTTGCTTAATCTCTTTAATTAACATGCTTTGCATAAATAGTTACTATATGCTAAAATTGCCTCAAAGAGTTGGACTTGCTTGAAACTAAACTTAAAAGCACAACCTTTTCTACAATTTTCTGCCAAAAACCCAATTCAATTAATCTGGGAACCAACAGATGGGCGGCCCCCTTAATTCATTAGGCGTCCCCCTTAATATTTAAGGGGACTGGCCATCTGATGGTCGGGGTTACTGTTTTCTTTTTCACTTTTTAACCCATTTCATCCTACACTTCCCAAAATTCACAAACATGTTTTGTCCTAAACCACTCAACAAAATTTACCTTCCTTAACCACACCATCCTTACACTATAAATACCCTTCTCCATCATAAATGCTCATCCATCCAAACATGTCATCTCCCAACAATCCAAGATCCAAGCCTTCAAGAGTTACCAAGATCTCCGTAAGACCCGTTTGGAGGAAATAGTTTGACTCTTGTCATAACTCCAACTCAAATGAGCCCTTTCACAAACATAACCAATCATCCATCCTTGCTCCCAAAAATACACCTTCATCTCACCCACATTATTCATATGAAGAGCATGCTCAATCCCAAAACAACAATCCCAATCTCATTGTCAACACCTCACATCTTGTTCAACCTACCAATGCACCATCCAAAACACCCTCCACTCATGAAACATCCCTTTCTTCCATACCTTCATCCTTATCCATTTATGATTACCCAAGCTCACAAATGTCTCCACCACCAAGAGTATCACCACCACCTCCTACCAATTCACATGCTACTCCTATGTTGCATGTTCAAACATCCATTCAAAACAACAACCACACTCTACCATTATCACCTTCTTCCGAACACTTGAAGTTCATTGAAGAACTCAAGGAAGCCCATGAGCTTAGTGCTCTTCTTGCTCTACACCTTGCTCAACGCAACTTGAATCAACCTCCTTCTAGCTCTTCTTCATCACCCCACAACTTGAATCAAGTTGAGTAACATGTCAAGAATTGTCCTTGTTGAATCTTTCTCCAAAAACAAACAATTGCATTGAATGAACACTTCACTTGGATTGAGTATCTTCTCACTAGATCTCATCCAACACCCTCACTTGAACAACATCCAAACCCTCAATCAACATCTTCCACTCTGTGGAAACTAGAAGGGGGGGTTGAATAGTTTACCGGTTTTTAGTTTCGTTTTACTTTTTGGAAACTTAACGTGTAATCAATAGATATATACTAATATGCAATAAGTAAAGAAGAGTTAAGAACAATCAAACCACAACACAATCGTTTATCGTGGTTCGGTCTACAAGGACTCTTTTTCCTTGCCCTACTCCACGCCCCGAGTATCCAACTCGAGAGTTAATCTCACTAGTCAACAAGCTCCTTTAACACCGGTGGAGAAACCTTACACGTCGCTTACACAATCTTTTCCGACACAAAGCTAAATGTCGAGTTCTTTTACAAGGGCACAACCACTCCCGTTTCACTATGTATTTTGAGGACTAAAATACTAACCGATCACTCTATAATGAATACACTCAATGGAACAATAATAACAACACTAGTATACACACTTTGTACACTACACAAGTATTCCGACTTTGCTTGGAGACTTGAATGAATTTTGTGATCTTCTTGCTACAAAAGAATCTCACAAGAATGAAGTATGAATATGTTAGATGTAAGTATGGAGAGTATATGCAATGATATGTATTAGAAGTGATGAAAGAATAAGCTTGGAATGGCTTGCTATTTATAGGAAAACAAGATCAGTAGACCACGGATCCGACGGAACCAAACGTATGGTTCCGTCCTTGTTGTCGTTTGGATCCGTGGATCTCTGACAACATATCTTCCATAAAATCTTACAAATCTAACCAAAGATCTTACCATATCTTCCATGGATACATTGAGTGTATATCTAACTCAAATCTTCAACAAATCTCAATAAGATCAAGCTACAATACAAGAAACATGATGCTATGTATGATGTAATAAAAGATTTCTAAATATGATTAAAAATCATTTTAACTAGAAGTAATAAGAACAAGTTAAAGGTTATGTTTATGTCTAAACAAAATGTGTAAAATACTTAAACTCATGTTTATAACTTGTTGCTAAACTTTACCTTATATTTTGTCGTTAACAAAACATGGTAAAAGATCGTAAAATATAAATAACGTTTTTAGGACGATATTTGTATTAACAATCTCCCCCTTTTTGTTTATGACAAAACATAAGATTATATTTTAGCAACTAGTATGAACAAGATGTTAAGTCTTTTAGACATTGTTGATGAGTTAGTTTTATGCAACATTTTAATGAATATGTTTTAACAAGTTTTACCCATTTTGTTAAAGTTTAAGACTTATGGTGTTTTCGTGAATAATCGTGGAATATTAAAACACGCATAAGTAGTTGCAATATATCTAGATATTCTCCCCCTTTTTGTCGAAACAAAAAGTAGAGTTGCGCCTTGCGGAAGTTTGTGTGATCCTTGGTACCTAAGCTCCCCCTTGGACAATACTCCCCCTTGTTGGGGTGCCAAGGAGAAGATGCATGGATTTTGAATGCTACAAAACAAATGGTTAGTGAAATAAGTATAACACAAGAATAAGAGGAAAGTCAATTGTCATTAATTTGTAAAAACTATAAGTTTGACTAAAAAAGTCAAACTTGGGTGACAAAGAAAATGACCAAATGACTAACTAATACAAGAAAATAGAAAATAAACTAGTACATTAAAAAGAAAATCCTAGAAGAAGAAATAAACTAGTACAATGAAGAGAAGATCCTAAGAGGTCCTATAGAGCGATTGCTACTCTCTTCTTATGGGTAGTTTGGATGGGTGATAGTGTTCAATTGTTCAAGGATGCGATTGAGAATGAACCTCATTTCCATGGTGAGGTTGAGGAGATCGATATGACACCTTTCACTTATGTGAGCGGTTCGCTCACATGGTCCACATTCATGTCGTGGAAAGTTAGGTGGAAGAGGGAACTCGTTTTGTTGTGGTGGTGGTTGTGTTGATTGAGTTGGTTGTGGTTGTGGTTGTGTTGATTGAGTTGGTTGTGGTTGGAATGTTGGTGGTGGTATGTTGTTGGTGGAATGGAGGATGGCTTCACGAAGTTGGATCGTTTCTTCAATGTGTGATCCAATCATGTTGTCAAAGGATATGAGACGATCAATCTCATTTTGGATGTCATTTTTGATTTTAGCTTTAGAATGTTGGGGCTCTATCCTCAAGGATGCCTCAATTTCCTCATAGGTAGGAAAAAGAGATTGTGAAAATGATGGTGATTGAGGTAGTGTTTGGGTGTTGGAATGTTCCCCATATAGTGGGCCATGAATATCATCAAATTGTGGATGGAAGAGAAGTGGTTGTTTGCCCATCCTTTCAATGGAGCCTAATGATGGAAGTGGTGATGGGTTTGAAGGTCTTGGTGGTAAATCCTCAAGGTTGTTCATAAATGGATGTGGAGAGGTTGGTGGTGTGGTAAAGAGCTCCATAGGCTCAAGTTTTGGTGACTTTGGTGGTGAAGGTGATTTTGATGATGGAAGTGGTGCCGGTGGTGGTGTTGTTGGTGTTGGTGTTTTTGTTGGAGGTGGAGTTTCTACTTTTGGTAGAATGTGGTGTGGAGGAGTTGGAGTTGTGAGATTCAAGAAGTTTTCATCCTTGATGGGTGATGATATTGTCATTGGTGAGGAGTCGGATGATGATGATGAAGCAAGTTTGCTAAAGCAACAAGGCTTCACACTAATTCTTGCGGTTTTCCTAAAGGATTTGGGAGGTGATGAGGATGTGTTTGACTTTGTCATTGTGGGAGGCTTCTAAGTTGGATGAGAAAGATAGAATGGATTAGTGAAGGTGTGAGATATGAGATCCCAACTAGTCTCCATTTATAGTGTTCATCAAGTATGGATAAATGTGTTTGGATTTGATGTATAGCCATAGAGAAATGGTGGTTTGTGATCATGTTTGATTGTGTAAGAGAAAGGTCATGTCAAGGAAGTCAACCCAATGGGTATTGTTTGAGTGAAAGGAAGAAGATATGCCATAAATGGCATGTTATGATTACTTAAGAACTGAGTGGAGTGATCCACGGATTGCAAGGAACCAAAAATTTGGTTCCTTCCTTTATAGAGAAAGGTTCCTTGGAAGAAAATTTGAATTTTTGAAAATTTGGCGGGAATGATTTTCCTAAGTGCTAGGATTTAGTTTTTGTGTGTGGAAGAGTTTTGTATGTCTAGAAGTATACTATGTTTATGAATTATAAACTTATAATCTAAGATTGATGTTTAGAATGAAATTTAAAAAATTGAAATTTTCCTGGAAGAACCACGGAACCAATCGACATAACGTACGGAACCAAAGTTATGGTTCCGTCCTATCCGTGGCTGGAGAATCCACGGAACCAAGTGCAACAAGGCACGGAACCATGAATTTGGTTCCGTCGGTTCCGTACCCTACTGTATTGCAAAAATTTTGCAAAAATGAAAAATTTTTGGGTATCTTAGCAGTGTTCTACAAGGTTAATTGTTATGGGAATATGATGAGGTATCTATAGTACATCTAAAAACCACAAAAACAAGAAGAAAAACATACATACCTTAAAGATCAATCATAGCCTAAAATTTTCACTTTTAACAAGTGAAAAAGAGAAAATTGATAACATGTGAATGTTATCTACCTGCATAAGTTAGTTAGTTTAAGACATACATCCAAAAGTAATGATCCTAGAAACACATAAAATCAAAAGAAACAAGTTTAAACATCCAAATTGTTTAATGGCACCTTGTGCCAAACACTCCTTCACCCCTCACTGCTTGTCAAGCTTCTTGTTAATTTTGTTGAGAAATCTCCCCAAGCACTTGAACATCCCCTTTGTTTGTTTGAATTCCGCTGATTCATTTGGAATAGAAGGCAATTGTTGACGGTATTCAAGAGGATTTAGCCTAGAGTTTGGAAGTCCGTCGTCTTCGCTCATAGATGATGATGAAGAGGTTGGAGGACGAGGTCTTTTCCCTTTGGAAGATGAAGTCGTGGCTACCCGAAAGTCACTTAAAGGCACAAAGATGTGTGGAACTAGGGTGTAGTCGGGACAAAATCCTTTGTCATTGGGAGGAATTGGAGCAAAGGCCCTAAAGAGGCGGGTGAGGAGCATTCCATATGGTAGAGCGGGCCTCCCATGCACGGGTATGTTTGTCAT
>LBNU01018054.1:839-56644 GCA_014162995.1 Artemisia annua | reverse complement strand
TATATATATATATATATATATATATATATATATATATATATATATATATATATATATATATATATATATATATATATATATATATATATAGGGGCACGTTCAATGCAGAACCACTTTTTTGTACAGAACTTTACAGAACCACTTTTGGCCAATGAGAATTTAGTATTATTAAAACTTTTTATTTAATTCAAAAGGGTATATTGGTAAATCACATTTTCACTTTTCTATTTGATTTTTTTTTTATAAAAAAAAATCGTTTTTTAAACCTCTAAATTTTCGAAATTATTTTTTTTTTATTTTTTTTTTATATGTGTAGTTTTTTCTTCATGCATGTTTACGGAAAAAAAAAGTGCATATGTGTTTCTTTGTTAATTATTGTAATTTTGCGTCTAATTGTTGTAAACTCTAACTATATACATGTTTACGGAAAAAAAAAGTGCATATGTGTTTCTTTGTTAATCTTGTGTACATTCCTTAATCTTTGAAATTTATAACCAAAACATAAATATATACATGTAAACTCTAAATTTATAACAAACCAAAATATATATAGTTTGATATAAATGAAATACAATTCAAATACAAATGTATCTTGTTAAACATTTGTGCACTCTTCCAAGAACATTCATGCACTCTTCCAAGAACATCCGTGCACTCTTCCAAGAACATCCGTACACGCTCCGCTTTTTCATCAAATTCGTTAAAACATATGAGCACCCTTTAAAGAACATATGTGCACGCTACGATTTTTGGTCAAATTTATTAGAACATATATGCACACCTTCCAAAAACATATGTGCACGCTCATATTTTTCGTATGCACCTGGTCTTGCTTTCTTGCTTTAACTGCAGATTAAAAGCAAAAAATTGAGTGTAGTGCTACAAATCAAACACTATATACGTACAAAAGATCTACAACTAAATTTACTAATCAATCAAACTACTACTAGATCTACAACAATATCCACCAGATCAACAATAATGGTAACATTACAACACATCTACAATTAATTTAAGTATAAATATTGATCAACAATAATGATTTTGAACAATAACAATCATTGAAAACCAATAACATTCAAAATGACAATAACAAAAGTCAAAAGCCCATATATCGAATAGTAAATAGGAAACTAATGAAACAAAAAAGAGAACCTGAAATTGATAGCCCAACGTCGTCCCAGTCGCCGTCATCCTAATCCAGCCGTCGCCGCCCTCATCCTAATCCAACCACCGATGTTGTGCTCCTCATCCAGCCACAACCGCCATGGTTCCCCAGGAAATAACGGCCGCCGCTGTCCACCTCATCCCGCCACAACCACCACCTCTGTCCTCCTCATCCCGCCACAACCGTCATCCTAATCCAACAATAACAATCATTGAAACCTCCTCCCTCTAAATCGTTTAAAGAATAAACGAAAACCATGAATCATTAATAGATCAATAATAAAAGAAAACCCTTAGTCGCTAGGTTTAATTCGCAAGACTACGCACCTCTTAGATCTGTGACGAACTTCATCGGTAGAGAGAGGCGGCTAGGTTTAATTTGCATGATAGAGAAAGTGATGGTTGTAACTGACTCAAATTCACATTTGGTGTATACGAATGAGTGGATTTGATGACATGGTGTATTTCCCATTATACCCCTCTGCCTTTATTCATGTATTACTTGATTTTTTTATTAATTATAGTTATCCCATATTTAATACTAGCCATTGATTAGAAAAATAAATGGACCAGATTGATTTTAAATGGTTATGTAAAGTTCTGTACAAAAAATGAGTTCTGCATAGAACGCTACACTATATATATATATATATATATATATATATATATATATATATATATATATATATATATATATATATATATATATATATATATATATATATGTGTGTGTGTGTGTGTGTGTGTGTGTATAGATTACTAGTTATAATACAAGTGCTCGCACGGGGTTTTAACTTAAATTTGTTTTGTTGACTTTAATCAAAATTACTTTAGTTATTAATATTCATTTTCTTATTGAAAATAATGTACATTGATGTCTAAATCTGGTTTTATTTGCTTTACGTGTGAGTAAATTTACGTTGCGGAATTTCTTATATTATTGAGTTCAAAACTTAATATGAAATCACATATTGGGAACTAATGGAATCACCTATTATGGCAGGGGAACACATGCGTCTATCGAGTGTGGAAAACGTTGTATTTGGTATTATAACTATTGTATATGATCATATATTTTATATTTTATTGTTGTAGTTTACAAAGGTGTTTGGTATTTAAAAAATATACTTTTTACAACAGGCAGGTACGCATTTTGTATTATATTTTAACAAATATTCAAAGAGATCCCAGAACTCTCAAATATGTTCAACTTTCATCGAGCACTGCGCCATTTAACCATTGTTAGTTTTTAAGATAATCCCTTCATAAAAAAAATTATTTTACAGATAACAGAGTTTGAAAATATAACCACTTCTTTTAATAATACAATAATAGTTTATTTTTATTTTAAATTAGTTTCAAACCCATGTAATACACAGATAGTTCAAGTTTTATTTTAAAAGTATATTTTTTATAATATCAATAAAAATGTTTAGCTTTATGTCTTTTTAGTCACTCATCCACGGAAGAAGATTCTCTCAAGTTAAAAAAATAACTTGACTCAAGTTGGGTGTTTGTAAGCCATTGGATTTGATCCAATGGCTGAAATCAAAAGAAGTTCTTTTGATTTGAGCCATTGGATCAAATTCAATGGCTCATATTCCCCCAACTTGAGTCAAGTTATTTTTTCAACTTGAGGGGATCTCCTTCCCTCATCCACACCATTATCCACTCTTTTTTTCCTGTATATACATAGGCATATACACTAATCTCTCAGCATATACAATAATGTACAACAAAAATAATGACTGGTAGTTGCATTTCTTCCACTTGATTACGTCCAAATTTAAACGATGTTAAACATATCCAAGCTCTTATGTGACTTCATGTCCTAAACTTTTCGGTTCAAATAAATATAAACAACTTTTGGAAGGATAAGCTATGAAGAGTGACGATAAAACACATCAACACTAAAGAGCCACTCATTTCTTTTAGCGAAATAGTTTTCATAGTCAATGTTTGATAGTGTGAAACACAAAACACATTTGTGATGACGCCATATGTGAATCCCTATATACTATAGAAAATATTTAGAGCGACGCATAAATGCTCGTATATGAAGTACCAAAAGACTTAAAAAGCTTGTGAAGTTGTGTAAACGGGTCTTCAAGTCTCAAGAAGTAGTTTCACATAGTTCTCCATCAATATTAGAAAATGGCCCATTTTTGGAATCAATTTAATTAGGATGAAGAAAGAAAATACCACATCAATAACCCGTTCATTAATAGCCCCGACTTACATATGTTTCAGGGCCACTTCAAGTGGGAGCGTTGCACTTCTTGAAATTGCACCAGCTGCTGACCCGATTAATAATGTTGCAATATTCTCGATTTCATCTTTTTTCAAGATTTTCTTGTATGATTTACGTAAGGTATCGCATGCAAAATAGTTTGTAGCAGCATATGGGACTTTACCAATTAGACTTGGTGTGAGGCCACGATAGAGCTCTGCAGGCCCCTCTTCTTTCACAATAGTTAGAAACGTGTCGACAAAGTTTTGTAGACACCCCTCTGAAGAGAAAAGGACCACATTAATATGGATGGAGTAGGTTTGGGTTGATTTACAAACACTTTTTTGTCCATTTGTATATTTTATCTTGCAAATAATCAAGGGTTAATATAGCTAAACCTGAGCTTTTTGGCGGTTCAACCTTTTTTCACATCGTTTAGTCCTCAACTTTTGCGGGCAATTTATGTGAGTAAAAAAATGTTTAGGGATTAAACCAATATCAAAAAAGTTTTTGGGAAAGAACCATTGAGAGAAAAGTTGAAAGGTTTAACTGTCAAAATAGGGAAATAATATACAATAATAATCCCAAGTAAAATACACCAGTTTAGAATGATGTAGGCATTAACAAATTACAATTTGGGCCACTCTTAACCCGTTTGACCAATTGACTTGTTGCAATTTTAGCTTGATTTTATTACTTGTCATGTTTGAGATACACAATCTAAGTCTACCCATTCATACAAATAAAAGTAAGAGGTCGATCATTATACCTGAACTGTCAATCGGGTTTTGAGTGACTCAAGAGGTAGGTGCATATGGTGTTAACTAATTTCGGCGACAGCACCCGTGATAAGAGACTCTAGTATACATGGTGTTGGCTTTTCTTCAGCTTTTTAGGAGCCAAACTTTTCTTGACTAAATCATAAGCAAATAACTACACAAGATAGTATATGACCTCAAAGTTATAACTTATAAAAATGTAGCATGTAAAAGTGTAAAATGATTGCATAAACAGGGACAGAGTCGCATGTGTGTATGATAATCTGACTTAAGGGTCAAGGATCTAGAGAATCAAATTTCTTCCAAATGACCCATGGGACACCCTTACCGAATCATAAGGCAATGTTTGCAGCCCAAGTCATGTAGCTATGGTAAGTACGTCTGTATACCTTTCCGATTCATAGTCATCTCACCTGCAGTCATTGTTTAATCACCCATATAAAAATCTATAATCAGCCTAAAAACATTGTAAGTGTATGAACAGTTACACTTAATTTATTGAGTTATATATAATCTATGTACACCATTGATATTGCACATAAGATTTACCAAAATCAACAAATAGTACATGTTAGCTTGCTATTCAGGGACACTACGAACAAAACCTGGTGTTCCAGAAACAAACACTTGTGCTGCTAGTGCATCACTGCATCCCCATGAAAATCATTCATTCTTTTTACATTCTTATCGTTCTTTACAGTAATTAGGTTTCGCATGTTTCTAGGCAGGAAATACTCACTGTTTCCTGGTTCAAATCACATGCTTCGGCCAAATTTAATTTCAAACACTAAATGGAGTCTCAAAGGTGACATTAACCCTCAGTTGATTCTCTAGCATCTTCTGCTTGATTCCACTTTCTTCCACCATATGCATATATTTTTTTGCAAGTCCCATCATTGACATTCCTGCAGATCCAAGCACACATCACATTTAGTTATAGCGGCTATCTTAAGAAATATTATTGTCGAAATATATTTAATGATTTAAAGGCTAAATGTAGGGGTGGCAATTCGGGTCGGATTAGGGTTGGCGGGTTCGGGTTGTCAGGTTGGCGGGTCAGAAAACCCCAACCCAAACCTGACCCATTTAAATCATCGGGTCAGCTATGTCAACCCAAACCTGTTTACACATAACCCGAACCTAACCCATTTAACCCGTATATATACTTGGGTTGACGGGTTAAATAGGTGACACGGGTTGAATAGATTAAACGGGTTTCGGGTTGACCCATTTAGCCCGTTTTTTATATAAAAGTTGCCACATTACACGAGTTAAACAGGTTTGAGGGTCGACCCTTTTAACCCATTTAACATGTATAATAAAATATAAATATTTTTTAATTTAAGAAAAAAATCTTAAACGGGTTGGCGGGTCGACCCACTTAATTTATTTCCAACCCGAACCTGACCTGTTTAATAAACGGGTTAGATGGGTCGACCCAAACCCAACCCAAAATCTATTTAACTCAACCCGAACCTGTTAATTTTCGTGTCGGTTTCAGGTCGGGTTTCGTGTCGGGTCAGAAATTGCCACCCCTAGCTAAATGATTAGAAATAGGTTTAAGTACTTTCAAACTTCTCACTGAAACAACTTATTTCACTCATACATATCCATATTAGCAGTTCCAAAAAACTAACCCAAACTCTTAAAACTCATAAAGCTCCCTCAAAACGCAACAGACCATAAAAATTAACCATAAATACAGAGTTATAGGTATACTTTCTGTAGTTATTAAACGTTGAGAGTATTTGGCATTGGTTATTATAACTGCTTAGGTGCTTATTGCTTACTGTATACGAAGTTCCAAACAAGGGATTTCTCATTATTAATCCAAAAACAGCTTATTTCATTTGCAAACAATCACATAAGCAAATCCTATAACCAATCCCTAAACATTTTCAAAACTCGTTACTGCTATATCAAAATGCAATTAACAAAATAATAGCTATTGCAAGTATGCTCGATATTATTTTAAATCAGTAGTATTCATGTCTAAAATTGAGTTTATGCACATATCTATAGTAAGGCATTAGTTTTCTATCCACATAAATGAAACAATTTGTTTAGCTAATTATGGGATCGATGCATAACCATAAGCCATGAATAACATTACCCTTTGCATGAAGATTGTTAAAATAACACAATAATTCAAAATTAACTACCTTTTTCTTAGTTTCCTGGTTCAAATCACATGCTTCGGCCAAATTTAATTTCAAACACTAAATGGAGTCTCAAAGGTGACATTAAGCCTCAGTTGATTCTCAAGCATCTTCTGCTTGATTCCGCTTTCTTCCACCATATGCATATATTTTTTTGCAAGTCCCCTCATTTACATTCCTGCAGATCCAAGCACACATCACATTTAGTTAAAGCGGCTATCTTAAGAAATATTATTGTCGAAATATATTTAATGATTTAAAGGCTAAATGATTAGAAATAGGTTTAAGTACTTTCAAACTTCTCACTGAAACAACTTATATCACTCGTACATATCCATATTAGCAGTTCCAAAAAACTAACCCAAACTCTTAAAACTCATAAAGCTCCCTCAAAACGCAACAGACCATAAAAATTAACCATAAATACAGAGTTATAGGTATACTTTCTGTAGTTATTAAACGTTGAGAGTATTTGACATTGGTTATTATAACTGCTTAGGTGCTTATTGCTTACTGTATACGAAGTTCCAAACAAGGGATTTCTCATTATTAATCCAAAAACAGCTTATTTCATTTGCAAACAATCACATAAGCAAATCCTATAACCAATCCCTAAACATTTTCAAAACTCGTTACTGCTATATCAAAATGCAATTAACAAAATAATAGCTATTGCAAGTATGCTCGATATTATTTTAAATAAGTAGTATTCATGTCTAAAATTGAGTTTATGCACATGTCTATAGTAAGGCATTAGTTTTCTATCCACATAAATGATAGAAAACTAATGCCTTACTATAGACATGTGCATAAACAATTTGTTTAGCTAATTATGGGATCGATGCATAACCATAAGCCATGAATAACATTACCCTTTGCATGAAGATTGTTAAAATAACACAATAATTCAAAATTAACTACCTTTTTCTCCTCTGATACAGGAAGTGCAACCTGCTCCAAACTTTGTTGCAATTCAAACCGATACTGTGCATTTCTGAACATATACCCAGTCATCAAAACACTATACATGAGCTGAGCAAGATTCTCAGCAACCTGATTGCATGCCAAAATAATAAAAAACAGAACATCATGTGTCAGGTTTTAATACTTGAATTAGGGCAAATACCATAAAAAAGCATCATACTATGAGGGGCAAAAACGTCACAAAGTGCCTCAAAGACGCCAAAAAATGAAAGTTCAGTACCCATATGAGGAAAAAAATTTATTCGAAACCCAAAAGTGACTTTCTTGGCAAGTATAGTGCTTTAATATGGTATTTGCCCCTTGAATTATTACACTGTATTCTATGTCTTTAATCAAGAAATCTACCAAGAAAAGGTTTTCACTTTCACCAATAGGCATAGATTGTATACTTACAGTAGTAAGTGTTACGGCAAAAACCTGAGGTGGTAGCGTTCCAATCATGTTTGTTACTGTTTGGCGCATGGCATCTACAACCTACCAAAAATTATAATAAGAGATGGTCCATTTCAGATAGTAGCAATATAGGGAGAACATGTTACCTGCTGAGGAGCTCTTTTAACAAATAGCTCCATAACGAAGACACGTAATTTCACTCATAAACAATCATATAATCAGTTCAACACTCTTAAAATTTTCAAATAAAAGATATGGTATTCCTCTAGTTCAACAACTTAATGCCTGCTTACTGTCATCATACTTAGTTCAACAACTTAATGCCCGCATTATACTATAATCTGTGTACTAACCTTAATAACATGTTGGCCAGTCCTTGTGCAGCGGCAAGCACGTGAGCCTTGTCGACCTGTACATGGCTCATGGTAACTCCATAACATTTTGCACCAATTTTTCTTGATAGGTACTTTGAGCTACCTCCAATGCCATACCCAACATTAACTATGCTCTTTGGTTTCTTTAAGGGGTTCCCTGTTATAAAAAAAATGTTACCAAAACCATAAAACACCATCACACATTTGATCAAAAAAATTGTGGACATGGCATGTAACAGTTCAAATTACTATATGCCAATGACACTTTAATAAGAACACATACCATGGCAATGACACATTCAATGTTAACAAAGACCGTCCCAAAGTTATACTCGAACTATGCGATTGAGCAAGCCTTTTGCATGGATCTTGTCCATGAGTAGCACAAAAAGTACTATTCCAACATCAAAGCAATACTATATAACTAATAGTAAATGTGTTAGGTGTCGATTTTTCCTTTTAAGGAATGGAGGGAAAAAAAAAGAAAACAAAAAACAAAAAACCAAAAAGCATCCCTTTATGAAGGGATACTGATCCTTTTATCTTCAAAATCATACCTTCGATTTAGTAGGTAGTGATAGGATACAGAGGAGTTGCATATTTGATTGTGGGGATACTTCGGAACCACCAATCCACTTACTCTCTAATCATCTTCCTAGCCATCTTTATTAATCAAATTAAACCTTTAATCAAACCTTAATTTTTTCCCCAAATTGACAGAAAATTAACAGAAAAATCCAAACCCTTTTAGAATATAATTAAAAGCCCTAAATCAAATTTTAAAAAAAAATCAAGATATTAGACATAAAAAATCATACCTTTAGGCCATTAAATTGTTCTTCTATAAATAAAGTATAAAGATTGTATTTGGAATCAGTGAACAACAACTATATAGAAACATGTGTTGTTCAATTTATTTTAAAATCGATCAACTTTTGATTTATGCTCGATTTGGAACAGTAGGGTTGAAAGAACAAAAGTGGGTGGAAGTGTCGCTCGTGATTTGCTGGGTGGTTTTGTTCTTGTAATTTTTAACTTTAACCCCTAAATCTTGTGTATGTTACTCCGCCTGTTTTAGGTTTTATTTTTTTATACTTTTGACACATATATTTTTTTTACCAAGTTTACTAAACAAACGAATTTTGATTATTTTTTTTGCTAAATAAAGAAATATTTAGGGTTTTTTATTAAATAAATATAAAAAATATAATAAATTTTAATGAAGTTATTACTTAATAAGGTATGATTTGATTTTTTTGAAATGAAAAAGTCCTCACTAGGGGTTTTGTTTTATTAGAAAAAAGATATTCTCAAGGATGTTCTATTTATTCTCCTCTCGATCCCTTGTACGTATTTATTGTTTCAAGCCAAAAGATCCGTGTAGAACCATTTTTTACCTTAGAATCAATCAAGCAATCTTAGCCACTCATTTTTTTTTATCAAAATAAAAAAAAATAAAATAAACTTTCACCTTTTTTTAAAAAATTAAATATCTCGCAAACCGTAAATCGTTACGCGAAAAAAAATACCATCGCGACGAGAATTAAATTATCTTTCTATAGACATGCATTGTTATATACTTTCGACGAACTTTTTTTTTCGACAAACTTTTTTTTTTTTCAAAATTTCCGCCCAGAAAAATCATATATGATTTGTAAAAATCATATGTGATTCGTTAAAATCAAATCATATGTGATTTTTATGAATCATATATGATTTTTACAAATCATATATGATTCGTAAGAATCATATGTGATTTGTACAAATCAAATCATATGTGATTTTTACGAATTATATATGATTTTTCTGGGCGGAATTTTTTTTAAAAAAAAGTTCGTCGAAAAAAAAAATTCGTCGAAAGTATATAACAATGCATATCTATAGAAAGATGATTTAATTCTCGTCGCGATGGTATTTTTTTTGTAGCTTGAAGATGTACCGTTTGCAAGATATGTTGTTTTTAAAAAAAAAGTGAAAAATAAAAATGGGTGGCTATGATTGGTTCATTGATTCTATGACAAATATGAGTTCTATATTGAATCTATTGTTTTCAATTGTCAGTTATATGTTTTGTGCAAGTTGTTACGGCCCAGTCATGAATGCCTCCCAAAAGTAAGGCCAGCCCAATAGTTTCTTTTAGGAACAATGGTGAAGTTGTAACTTGTAAAATTATGAACCCCTAGTCATGTCCGCTTATATATATGCTATGTTTATTTTCGAAACTATGGGCTAATCCCGCAAGCATCACCAATTACGAAACCCATACATTAACCAATTAGCCCAATAACAATCAAAACAACACCGTCATCACCAAATTCGCTTCCATCCAACAATATTCATTCATTCCCTCAATAACAAACACACTTGAATCAGGTATATCAAACTTTCAACCAAAATTAAAACAAAATTTCGCATAATTCAACCAATTTCACACACAATCAAGGTATATATATATATAACTATATATCCCACATTTTTATAAAATTTTAACTCACATATAGCGTTAAATTGCCTTCAATTGACCTAACCGTTAATTCTAGGGTTTTTAATTCAGTTCGTTATTTCAGTTATTTATTTCGTATGTGTTTTTAAATTATATATATAATTTTTTATGATTTCTGGATATTTATAGATGAATTAGATACAGTATGCTGTGTGTTTATATTTAAGTTAAACTGAATGTTGGTGCGGTGACGTGTACGGTTAGCGGTTTGTAACGATACGGATATGAGCTGTGTTTAGTGTAGTCGTATTGCCGAAATATGAAATACAGTGTAAGGACGTCTGGAATTGTGACCTATATGTAATTATCGATTCCTCCTCCGATGATATGTTGTAGGTTTATGTTATAAGTTAGAGTGAATGTTAGTATAGTGACGCGTCGATAAGCGGTGTGTAACGATACTCAATCAGGTATTTGTTATAAACGACACCGTACCATCACCTATATTGCTAAAATGTGTTCAGTTTACGCAATTATTGTTAAAATCGTTAATTCTAGGGTTTCAAATTCAGTTATTTCGTAATTGTTGAATTTTGTATTTGTTTATGATTTATGGAATGTTGTAGAAGAATTAGATAGAATTTGTTTTAGGTTTAGGTTTAAGTTTTTATGGAATGTTGTAGAAGAATTAGATAGAATTTGTTTTAGGTTTAGGTTTAAGTTAAAGTGAATCCTAGTTTGGTGATGATAAGCGGTTTGTAATGAGATGGATATGAATTGTGGTTTTGTTGCGTAACGATAAGTGGTTCGTAACAATATGAGAACAGAGTTAGTAAGTTATTAGTTATCGCTTTATGTCATCCGGAAATTGTGACTTATATGTAGATATAGATATAGATATAGATATAGATATAGATGAAATGCGGCTCATATGTTTTAGGTTTAAGTTATAGTTAAAGTGAATCTTAGATTGGGGACTCGTACGATAAGCTGTTTGTTACGATATGGATATGATTACGGCGTTACGTGTTGAAATAGAGGAATATTATTGATTTTGAAGCGAAAACGCGTTCGTAAACTGTGACTTCTATGTAGTTATTATAGATAAAATGTGGCTCATATGTTTTAGGTTTAAGTTAAAGTTGAAGTGAATGTTACTTTGGTGTTGAAATGGCGGTTCACAATGATATTATGAGTTGTGGTTTTGGTGTGTTTAGTTATATATTGTGATTACGGCGTTATGTGTTGAAATAGAGGAATATGTTATTAGGTTACTAGTCTTTTCTTTTGAAGCGAAAACGAGCTCAGAAACTGTGACTTATACGTAGTTATAGATGAAATATAGCTGTTTTAGGTTTAAGTTAAACTGTTAAAGTTAATTTACACATATTGTTGAATTGCCTTCAGTTGACGCAATTATTGACCCTTAATTCTAGGTTTTGAATTCAGTTATTTCGTACTGTTGAATTATATACAGTCTTCGTTTATGATTTATGGAATGTTATAGATGAAATATAGATAAATGAGGCAGAGTTTGTTTTAGGTTTAAGTTTAAGTTCAGTTAAAGTGAATGTTAGTTTGGTGACGTGTAGGATAAGCGGTTCGTAACGATATGTATAAGATTACTGCGTTAGGTGTTGATGTAGAGGAATAAGTTAGTAAGTTACTAGTTATTTCTTTTAAAGCGAATGTTATGTTGTCCGGAAATTGTGGCTTGTATGTAGTTATGAGTAGTGTAGATGAATTATGGATGATATATATTAAGTTTAGGTTAAAGTTAAAGTGAATGTGAGTATGGTGACATGTGAGATAAGCAATTTGTAATGACTAACGAGTTGGATTGATTTGTGATTATGTATTGCGATTAAGGCGTTACGCGGCTGGAAACTATTATTAGTTGTACATGTGGTGTGTTGGATCATGTTACGGCTTCCAACGTTATGCTTTGAAAGAGAAGGAAAAAGTTAGTTACTAGTTATTACTTCGAAACAAATTTTAAGTCGCTTGGCCCAAACTCTTTGACTGATATCTGGAAACTGCGACTGGTATGTAGTTATAGTGATAGATAGCTTATGTGTTTTAGGTATAAGTTAAAGTTAATGTTAGTATGATGACATGTACCATAAGTGGTTTCTACGAGTTGGATATGAGTTGTGTACTTCTGTTCCGCTGAAACGTGGATTTTGCTGTGCTGTTGGTGTGTTTTTAGTAATGTATTGTTATAACAGCGTTACGTGTTAAAGGTGAGGAAATTATATTGTAAGTTGCTAGTTATTGCTTTTGATGCGTTTTCTTATGTTTTGATTTTGTGTCCTTTAAAGAATTGTTGTCCCCCAAACAAGTTTTAGTTAACGTTAGTGGCGTCTCTGAATTTTTTTTTCTGTTTTCTGATTAGATCACTAGTTAATAATAACTTGTCACGTGTTTGACATCAGTATAGGTTTAATTAAGAGTTGTTAATTGGAGTGTGTAAAAAGGTGTCAATAAAGAATTTATTTTTTGCCCAATATAGATTGTGAGAGATGATACTAGGTAAATAGGTTTGTGCTTGTGTGATGATGTTGTTCAGGTTTTCAAAAACATAGTGGAAGGAATACAATGCGAACTTGCGATAAGTTTGAAATAGTCGTATTAGATTGACCACTTGCACTCTTGTTGTTTTGTCCTTAAATAAGGTCTGGTTGTACACATCAATATAAAAGGGAATTAATCATGCAAGTTGAGGGAATTATTCATGTAAAAAGGATTTTTCTAATTTTTTTTTTTCCGGTGATGAGTAAACTGGAGGGGATATGTGATATGTCGAGAAATTTAATAGTTAAGGGAATCAATGATACAAAAAATAATTTCCTTCTCCGTTAGGGTTCTACAATTTACAGCAAGTGAGAATCCAGCGAAAGTCCATAGGGTTCTGCAATTCACCTTTTATATATCCTTTTTCCATTAGTCGTTAAGATTCCTTCCTTTTACATTTATCACTCTTCCAACGAATTGATTAGTTCGCCAAAAGGTCGGAAACCATGGTTACCCAAATAAATAAATAAATAAATAAAAGAAGAAGAAGAAGAATTGATATGAGCATAAATCCTCAATGGTATCTAACCCATACGAGTATTTTAGCTAAGTAGCAAGTAATCGTGATGCATTTATGTTATTGACAGTGCCTATAAGCTCACACAAACTCATCTGCACCTCATATAAATAAGATGTAATGCCCTTGTTGACACACTATCTCTTAGTCGATCTCTTATCTAATTAGAGGCAGAAAATATATCATCTTAGACGCATATAATATACTGAATGAAATGTTTGCATTTTTTATGGTTCTACTTACTGATTTTTTTTTTTTTTTTTTTTTTTTTTTTTTTTTTTTTTTTTTTTTAACTCACATGTAGCGTTAAATTGCCTTCAATTGACCTAACCGTTAATTCTAGGGTTTTGAATTCAGTTCTTTATTTCAGTTATTTATTTCGTATGTGTTTTTTAAATTATATATATATTTTTATAATGATTTATGGATATTTATAGATGAATTAGATGCAATATGTTGTGTGTTTATGTTTAAGTTAAACTGAATGTTAGTGCGGTGACGTGCCGATTAGCGGTTTGTAACGATACGGATGCGAGTTGTGTTTAGTGTAGTCGTATTGCCGAAATATGAAATACAGTGTAAGGACGTCTGGAAACTGCGACTTGTATGTAATTATAGATTCCTCCTCCGATAATCATGTATTTGTTATAAACGACACCGTATTGCTAAACTGCGTTCAGTTTACGCAATTATTGTTAAAATCGTTAATTCTAGGGTTTCAAATTCAGTTATTTCATAATTGTTGAATTTTGTATTTGTTCATGCTTTATGGAGTGTTATAGAAGAATTAGATAGAATTTGTTTTAGGTTTAGGTTTAAGTTAAAGTGAATGTTAGTTTGGTGATGATAAGCGGTTTGTAATGAGATGGATATGAGTTGTGGTTTTGGTGCGTAACGATAAGTGGTTCGTAACAATATGAGGACAGAGTTAGTAAGTTATAGTTATTGCTTTATGTTGTCCGGAAATTGTGACTTATATGTAGATATAGATATAGATATAGATATAGATATAGATATAGATGAAATGCGGCTCATATGTTTTAGGTTTAAGTTAGAGTTAAATTAAAGTGAATCTTAGATTGGGGACGTGTACGATAAGCTGTTTGTTACGATATGGATATGATTACGGTGTTACGTGTTGAAATAGAGGAATATTATTGATTTTGAAGCGAAAATGCGTTCGTAAACTGTGACTTCTATGTAGTTATTATAGATAAAATGTGGCTCATATGTTTTAGGTTTAAGTTAAAGTTGAAGTGAATGTTACTTTGGTGTTGAAATGGCGGTTCACAATGATATTGACATGAGTTGTGGTTTTGCTTTTGAAGCGAAAACGAGCTCCAAAACTGTGACTTATACGTAGTTATAGATGAAATATAGCTGTTTTAGGTTTAAGTTAAACTGTTAAAGTTAATTTACACATATTGTTGCCTTCAGTTGACGCAATTATTGACCCTTAATTCTAGGTTTTGAATTCAGTTATTTCGTACTGTTGAATTATATACAGTCTTCGTTTATGATTTATGGAATGTTATAGATGAAATATAGATAAATGAGACAGAGTTTGTTTTAGGTTTAAGTTTAAGTTCAGTTAAAGTGAATGTTAGTTTGGTGACGTGTAGGATAAGCTGTACGTAACGATATGTATAAGATTACTGCGTTAGGTGTTGATGTAGAGGAATAAGTTAGTAAGCTACTAGTTATTTCTTTTAAAGCGAATTTTATGTTGTCCGGAAATTGTGGCTTGTATGTAGTTATGAGTAGTGTAGATGAATTATGGATGATATATATTAAGTTTAGGTTAAAGTTAAAGTGAATGTGAGTATGGTGACATGTAAGATAAGCAATTTGTAATGACTAACGAGTTGGATTGATTTGTGATTATGTATTGCGATTAAGGCGTTACGCGGCTGGAAACTATTATTAGTTGTACATGTGGTGTGTTGGATCATGTTACGGCTTCCAACGTTATGCTTCGAAAGAGAAGGAAAAAGTTAGTTACTAGTTATTACTACGAAACAAATTTTAAGTCGCTTGGCCCAAACTCTTTGACTGATATCTGGAAACTGTGACTGGTATGTAGTTATAGTGATAGATAGCTTATGTGTTTTAGGTATAAGTTAAAGATAATTTTAGTATGATGACATGTACCATAAGTGGTTTCTATGACTTGTGTTCTACTGAAACGTGGATTTAGCTGTGGTGTTGGTGTGTTTTTAGTAATGTATTGTGATAACGGCATTACGTGTTAAAAGTGAGGAAATTATAAGTTGCTAGTTATTGCTTTTGATGCGTTTTCTTACGTTTTGATTTTGTGTCCTTTAGNTTTATTTTTTGCCCAATACAGATTGTGAGAGATGATACTAGGTAAATAGGTTTGTGCTTGTGTGATGATGTTGTTCGGGTTTTCAAAAACGTAGTGGAAGGAATACAATATGGTTGCGAACTTGTGATAAGTTTGAAATAGTCGTATTAGATTGACCACTTGCACTCGTGTTGTTTTGTCCTTAAATAAGGTCTGGTTGTACCCATCAATATCAAAGGGAATTAATCATGCAAGTTGAGGGAATTATTCATGTAAAAAGGATTTTTCTAATTTTTTTCCCCGGTGATGAGTAAACTCGAGGGGATATGTCGAGAAGTTTAATAGTTAAGGGAATCAATGATACAAAAAATAATTTTCTTTTCCGTTAGGGTTCTACAATTTACAGCAAGTGAGAATACAGCGAAAGTCCATAGGGTTCTGCAATTCACCTTTTATATATCCTTTTTCGATTAGTCGTTAAGATTCCTTCCTTTTACATTTATCACTCTTCCAACGAATTGATTAGTCGGCCAAAAGGTTGGAAACCATGGTTACCCAAAAAAAAATAAAAAAACGAATTGATATGAGCATAAATCCTCAATGATATCTAACCCATACGCGTATTTTAGCTAAGTAGCAAGTAATCGTGATGCATTTATGTTATTGACAGTGCCTATAAGCTCACACAAACTCATCTGCACCTCATATAAATAAGATGTAATGCCCTTGTTGACACACTATCTCTTAGTCGATCTCTTATCTAATTAGAGGCAGAAAATATATCATGTTAGACGCATATAATATACTGAATGAAATGTTTGCACTTTTTGTGGTTCTACTTAATGATTTTTTTTTTTTTTCCTTATTCTTCCAGAGTCATATTAGATGGCTGGGAGAAACCGTTATCCTCGTGAGGCATATGATAACCGGCATGAATATCCCCCACGAGGGCCGCCGGCTCGGGGCCCTATGCCTCGACCAATGCCACCCCATCCTGCTATATTGGAGGAAGAACTTGAAATGCAACATCATGAAATCCGCAGGCTTTTGGGTGAAAATAGAAGGTTAGTTGAAGACCGAGTTGCTCTGCAGCAAGAGTTGGGTGCTGCCAGAGAGGAACTTAGGCGAATGAATATTGCAATTGCTGATATTCGAGCAGAAAATGAAATGCATTTAAGGCCGCTTATCGAAAGAAATTTGAAGATGGAAGCTGATCTTCGTGCTGCTGAACCTCTGAAAAATGAGGTTGCACAACTCCATGCTGAAGTCAAGAGGCTAACTTCTATTAGGCACGATTTATCTGGTCAGGTTCAAATTCTCAAAAAAGACCTTACAAAACTGCAAGTTGATAATAAGCATCTTCCAGCTTTAAGGGCAGAGCACGAGGGACTTCTACAGGAGCTTATGCATGCTAGGTTATATATCCCCTTTGTGCTAGAAGCTAAAATGCTTAACCAACAAATATATTTGAAATAACATTATTATGTATCTGTAGAGCTGCAATTGATTATGAGAAGAAAGGAGGTATAGAGTTGATGGAACAGAAACAATCAATGGAGAAGAACTTGGTGTCTATGGCGCGAGAAGTTGAAAAGCTTCGTGCAGAACTTACAACTAATGATGTTGGACCATGGGGTGCTGGTATATTCCATTATATCTTATTAGTTACCTTAATATCAGGCTAAAGACACTTTCTTCTCTTTCTGACCTTTAGGCAGCCCGCCTTAAACCCTAATCTGTACCCATTAATTCTTTCTTCTATATCTTGTACAATTGGAAATAATGGAACTAAATCATTAACTTCGACTCATTCAGTTGCTTCATAATGTATAATTTTATCCAAGTCAGACATAGTCCAGAGCAAAATAGTGAAAATACATAAACTTGAGTTCTTACATGTCTGGCATATTAATTAGTGCTCGAGCAACCAACTAAATAATTTGAGATGAAGCTGAGTAATGAATGACTAGCTTGCTTCTCATAGTGATGTTTCCCAGTGCTTCCTAAAATGATGATTGGAGCATTTTTTTCCTGCACGCTACAATGTTCAGTAGGCCTTACCCTTCTTGCCTGTTATAAGTTTGTGGTCATGCATCACTACTGGCTATGTAGCAGTGTATGTTATCTCCTGTTCCGTCTCTTAGAGAATCCTGTCAAACTCGTTGAATTTAGTTTTGCTCTTATTTCTGTTTCGACCTGGTTTAGACTTATCACCAGCTAATATGCTGTAGAAATTTGAATTAGTGTTATATATAGTACTTGGAGACACCTATATTTATTCATGAATTTTTGATGCCTGGTTATTTAGGTGGGTCATATGGGATGAACTATGGCGGCTCTGATGGACGTTTTCCTCCTTACGGCGATGGATATAACGTTCACATGGTATTTCTAGTTATATTACTTGTGTCCATTTGATCATGCTCATGGTTTCTACTTGAAATAGCTGGATTGAAGTGTTTCCTTTTTTTCGTTAGGGTGCTACTGACAAAGGTCCACTATATGGTTCAAGTTCTGCTTCAAGGTCTGGGCTCGAGAAATCTCGCATGAATCGTCGTTAACTTATGGATGGCTTCTGTCCCAATTTGTGGAAATGAATATCGTCTTCTACATTGTCTCGGAAATCCATGGTTGAGTGCGTAGTAGTGTACAATTCTCCTATGTTTGCGTTTAAATAAGTAATCCCTTCATTTAAACTAATAATTAGGTGCATTTTGAATACTGGGTTGCTTTGCTATAACTTATGAAGACGTCGATCCTCTTGTGTGAATGACGTAGTTTTAAATTAGCTCAACTTGGATTTTTTTAAGGCTTGATGGTATTATTTACAGCATTTGATCTCATTCTTTTATTGTTTATTTTATTGTGACCACATTTTCAAAGCTTAGCGGAGCAGCGATAATTCATTACTACACAACTTATCTACTATTTTCCCTTAACTGGAGCATGGAGACTAGTATCCAGTTAGGGGATTGCAGCCGCTATCTAAAGTCCGAGTAGATATTTTCTTGATCCAAGGCCTGTATTTAGACCCAAGATTGCCCATGATATGCATAGATACCAGCCCTTGTTATTGCAGGATGGAGTGTGTAGTATCATAGGTGGTAAAAGTAGACACAGCACCTTGCAGGCTAGATCACTTAATGTTCGTTTATTTATGTTAGAAATAGTGTCCTTATCCCTAAACAATCCTCCTTTTCTTAGCTCTGGCGCTATATAAGAATAGCTGACTTTGATCAAAGGCCTTTATTTAGACCCAAGACCGACCACGATATGCATTGATACCAGCCTTTATTATTGCAGCTTCTGAAGAAAATAAGTGTATGTTAAGATGGAGTGTAGTATCATAGGTGGTAAAAGTAGACATAGCACCTTTCAGGCTAGATGAGTTTATGTTCATTTATTTATTTAAGGTATGGTGTCCGTTTTATCCCTAAACAATATTCCTTTTCATAGAGGGAGGATGGAACTTGATTAGACATAAGCATCTGGCATCCATGGTGTCCGGACAACGATGACTTGGTGATCCTTGAAATTATCATAGATATTATGTCTTCTTATGATACAGTGACTGGATACATTTTCGTTAGGTGCTAGAATATCTGGTGCTATCTAAGAATAGCTGTCTGTGATCCTTCTCATAGATCTGGTCTTATCTCGGTCATAAGGGATATATAGTCTGGTAGCCACATAAAGATTTGTTAGCAGCAGTATGCCAGCAGTAGGATTAGGTTCTTAAGGCGACATATGACTTGGAGGCTAATGGCAGGGTGTAAACATGATCATTACAAATGTTGGTCTTGCTCAGTTCGTGGTATTAGGAGATTTGGTGTATGGCGAGCCTCCATATCGTATGTACTGGTTGGCAGCCTATTAATAATAGTCAGGAAAGGAAGTGTGTTTCAAACACGCGTCGTTGTTGCTTTCTCTTACAAATTGTTCGTGTATGTGTATCAGTACACTGTCACCAGTTTGTAATGGAGAAATTGTTAGGCAGTTTATATGGGAAGCTTTTGGGAGATGGAAATAAAGAGTTTGACATCTACTGCTGATCTGTCTGCAGCAGTTCAGACAACCATTGTTCAGTCCCACGTATCTTGTTGGTGCGATCTTCTGTTTCTTATCATTTCGTTTAATAATGATGTAATATATAGCTCAGTAGTCAGACATTGTGGCCATCATCCAATCCATGGCGAGCTGCTTCATTTGCTTTGTTTGGCTAGCTTGAAGAAAGGTTCTCATGCCGGATGTGAGGGTGAGTTTTTGTTTGTCTCAGTTTTTGTGGGTAAACTTGGTTCTTGATGATATTTATATATCTATATATATACTTAACTTCAGGTACATATATACAATACGTTTATACTAGGTGTTTCTTCGCTTAGTATCCAAACCTTATAGCTCTATGTTTTCTTTCTTGAAAGGTAGTTCGTACTCTGTAGGGTAAAATTTTGAGGTTCAGTTTGTTACATACTTATTTTTCACTTGCATCATTATAAGACTGTTTTACTTATCTTATGAATTATCTAATTCCTATCCCTTCATGGATTTGGGTCTCTTCAACGTAGTGCAGCATGTATTTAGTCGAGCTGATACTCAAATCCCTTTATATGCCGTTAGAAGTTTGATCAAACCATTTGAACTTGGATCTACTTTGTGCGGTTAGATAGATTCTAGAAGCCTTTGAATGCTAAGGCTGACAGAGAGACTAGTGGTGTAGATGCAAATATGCATCTTGATTGCACATGCCTTTGGGTTTCACATGCCAGTTTCTAATAACATCAACCTTGGGATTAGCAATGAAATTACACTTTAGAATCAATCTAAGGTCCCCTTTTCCTTGAAAATTAGACCAATGCTGCAATCTGACAAAAAGGTCACCTTTTATCTGTTGCCACAAGACAAGCCATATATAGTAGACCAAATAAGTGTTAGGAAATCGTAATACCCGTATGGATTATACATGTAGAGGTATTATAAGTTTAGAGGTAGAACTGGGTCGAAATATTCATACGGTTCAGGCCCATAACCCTCAAACATAGTGGTTGTTTGAACATCCGGCAACCTCAAACTCTACCACTCAACAATAAGTTCCTGTGTGCACCATCCGTGACCAGGGTTAGTTGGCTGTCCTTTTTGACCACTCGTTACTATGGAAGCAACACCCTCCCTTGCTTGTTGGAAGCTTCCTGGACCTTCTCACCAGCCTCGCTTGGCAGAAGTAACTTTCTGAGACTCAACCGCGCTAGCATTTGTGCATGAGATGGCAGATTGGAGTAGGGGACAGCGGTACATGAAAAGGAGATCATCGGTTGCTAGAGTTCCTGAAAATATTGAGCAGTTACCATAAAGCCAGGCATAGCAGGACCCTTTTAAGTCCTTGGAGGCCATCGATGGCAAGAGTTCATCTAGAGGAGACTTAATGGTGTTATCCGTTGCGCACGATATGGCACATTGGATATTATGGGAATACTAGGATATGAAAGGATATATCAATGACTAGTTTTGTTAATACAGTTTGCTGTGAGCAAAGCACAGCAATGCTTCTTGCGCCCTTCTGGTGTAGGTTTGTTTCCTTGGATTGGACATGAATTATTCATCTTTATCCCTATTTTCCTGCTAATCAAATGATGAGTATACCTTAAGGTTCTGGTGTATAATTCAAATTGTTTTTAACAAGTTTTGGAGATCAAAGGAAGATCAATAAGCTCTTAATTGTTCTATTATTGTGAGAAGATGGCAACAACTTGGAACTGGTGCGGGCTTTTTATTATCATTTGAAGCAAGACAAGGGTCCTTGGGACTTCGTATGGTCATTAGGGTTTGTTGATTTTAAGGCCTGACTTGCTAATTCAGTTACTTTTGTGAGTCACTGTTGATAATTTTTATCACTAGGTCACAGTTTAGCCTCTTTTATTTATTTATTTATTTTTTATTTTTTTTTACATACATGTGTTTGTGTCCACCGTTGAGAACAGTTTTCGTCTGATGAAAGTATTTATTTTTTATTTTTACCAAATGTAATATCCCTCATAATTTTTGTTCTCTTTATGTTCTGTTGCAGACTTGCAGAAGAAAGTGGGTCACCGGAAATACATTTACGTTTTTGGGGAGAGCAAGTATGATTTACTTCTGAAGTACCCAAGTCGGTAAGATGCTCACTTTTTTAAACACAGAAATAGCAAGGTGGTCTTCATTTTATCGTATATAGCATCATGATGTCCTGGTACCTACCTATATATGTGATTCTGTGGTAGTCAACTATACTTAATAATATATTATTGCTAGTTTGCTACTACGTGAAAACATATAAGACAAAAGCACTCCTGTAGACTAGATTGTGCTCACTTGGATTAGGGGCTCCAAGTGATTTGAAATATATGGAAATACTGGCAGCATAGATAAGTACCAGATTATCGATACAGTTTTGTCAAATGATTCCTTTTACTACTCAATGCACTCCTTGGATGTTAGAGTAAGGAAGGCTATAAGTTACCTAATTATTGTTGACATACAACTTAAAAAATTCATTGGCACAAATGGTATTTTATGTAGAGCCTGTCGTGCTTCTTGCAATAATGGCCTTTTGAATCATGGATACGTATGCTTCCCTGTTCCTGGCGTCATTAGATTAAGGTAATCTGATGCTATGCAGGTTCTGTGCTTGTTGCAAATATCCTTTTGTCTATGTAGTAAATATTGGTGGTAAAACTTTAGATCGTTTCCCTTTTATTTGTGCTTTTGTGTCGGGGAAGTAGCCCCCACCATCCGCATGGTCCTCAATGTTTCCTTCTTGGGTTACAATCATAGGGTAACTCACCAGATGGACTCCTTCCATGTCTATGACCTCATCACCTGAATAAATCTGCCACATCTGCTCACCGAGTAGACGCATCATCACTACACATTCCAAACTCTCAGGATCTTGAAAAAGTTGTTCAGCTCGCCCAGTATGCTCATACCACAATGACATACGGTAAGCATGGATATCTCTTCTATGTTTTTGTCTTGACTGGTAGCATCCTATGGCAATTTCTGTGTCTCGCTGCCCATCCATGGATCGCTGGTTTATGTTTGCAGATCCTATCAACATGTAAGTGTCGTCGACTGAAAGATAAATTGCAAGACACCGACAAAAGATTAATTAGCTTTGTAATGCACCAGGCATCCTTGAGATTACAGTACGTAATTTCTAAGAAGCACCTTACTTTAGGAAAGCTGATTATTTATAGGTTTAGATCCTTTAAGCTTAAGACTTATAGGTGGTAGACGAGCAGTCTCTCATTTACTTATAGATGGGTTATGCTTCACTTCTAACGGGTGAAAGCGATAAAATAGAACTTAGTTAAAAAGGAAATGGGTCAAATAAACGAGTAACAGGCCATTAGAAATGTATTTTTTAATGCATAAAAAATATCATAAATTATGGTTCTCGGAAACATTGAGTTGTTATCGAACCAAATTTAAAAATTTGGCACCAGTAATTTGAATGAAATATAATATAATGGAAGATGATTTGAGCCGAGTAGTCAACACAAAATCTCTTGACACGTTACATTGCCCGCCCATACGCTACCTCTAGTAAGACTAGAACCCACCCATATACCACCTCTAGTAAGACTAGAAGTCCTATGACTGAAATTGGAGTAACCTACTAATTGGTATAGAAATGAATCAGAGTGTCTAGTGTCCATGGGATCTACTTGTCTATTGTTGTCAGGGAACTATCATTTTGGAAATGAGTCAAGCGAGTTTTACGAAGAAAAATAAAGGTTCATGGAAGTAAGGAGTTAGAGAAAGGTTATGATGATTACCTATCATGAGTTTCGAATGTACATAAACCATGAAGCGCCTATGTTTCTGAGCATTCCAATATTGTGTTGCCTGATGCGGTGAGTAAGGAGGAACATACTCTCCTTTCTTTTCCTCTTCCCTATTAGCAAGGCAGAAGAAATTCAAGTAATCTTTCGGATGCCAATGCTCACCACTATCTCGTATTGCATCTCCTATTAAACCATACATCATCTTCATTGTTTCTCGTGTCCAGTGTAGTATATCCTGTACTGATTCACTCTCTGGAGTACCTTCTGGCCACATAGGTATCAGAATATACACCGCAAACCTCTCCTTTGCTTTGATCTTGTTTGCTACTTTAAGTGCAATTTCAATAGGGATTAAGTTCCTGCAACCCGAATTTTGATCTCTTCCCCATAAATGGCATCCCCCGATGAAATATTGATTCTCTATGTATATAAATTTTTCAGCCCGTCTAATTGCTTCTACATAAGCTTCATGGATGCTTTGCTCAATAAAATTACTCTGCTGGTGGTTGACTGAAACCGACAAATGGTCAATTGACCTAAATACTTGCACGTTCCAGTCTCGTTCCATTGGTTCTTTTTCAAGATCGAGTATTGTGTTTACTGGAACTAGAAAAGATGGATCAAATTGTTTTAGCCACCGCTGCTCAAAATTGTGCATAATATCATAAGCAGCTTCTCCTGTTATGCATGCATGTGAATCATGCCATGGTTCTCTTGGCCCTCCTTTAGGAAGACTTGCTCCAGATATACTTGTTTGATAGAAATCTTGTGCATGTGGTTCGGTATTTAGGGTTCTGAAAAGTGAGTGTTCATCTGTATCATATCGGCCATCACATAAATCTATTCCGCCAATAAAACTAGTTAGTTCTCGTTTGCTTGAAGATCCACGGGTGTCAACTGTGATGGTTTTTTGATGGTGGGTGAACATTGTTGGGAAGTCGTGGTTTAGCCTAGGGCATAATTTGCATACCACTTTTGTGTTTTTAAAATAGGCAAAGGCTTCTTCGTCATTGGTTCCCATTACTCCTTTGTTTTTTATAATTGGTAATGAAGTTTCGTCGTCCCATATCATGATTCTTACCGGTACACCTTCCTCCGCCTTCCTTTTTAGAAGTTCACCTAGTTTTACTCCTCTTGCATGTGGAATTTCTGTCAGAGAATCCCGGACCTGTATGGTAGATAATTTATCTATTTATATGACTATGATTCTTCGATCTATTTACTTGTAATTGGGTCAATTTGAGATGTGTTTTATTTCGTATGGGTCAAACAATCATATATAGTTATAAGGGAAATGGGTCAAATGGGGGTGAAAGTCGCCTAAAGTCTTTTTAATAGGATGGTGTTTAGGATTGCATATCTGCTTTTTTAAAGCAGAAAAGCAGTTTTCCCATCCAAACACTTTTTGCTTTTTCGCTTTTCTTTAAGCAGAAAAGCAAATTTTCGTATTGTTCATTTAGAAAAAAAAAAAAGACTTTTTAGTCTCATATTCAACCTAAAACCTTTTATAAATAAATTTAACTGAATTTTTATCAAAATAATTATTCATTACATTTCTTTTTTGCATTTTCATTATAAAATTAGCAAATCCTAACATTAGCTCTAGAAGCACTTATTTCTAAGCGGCTTCTAAGTACTTAATTTATAGGCAGAAGCAGAAAGAAAGAAAAAATAGCTATCCCAAACACCCTCTAGATACAACCCCAAATTATTTTAATTGAAAGATTTAAGTTATCATTATGCGGTAGTGCTATTGTAATTTTGGCTAACACATTAAGCATTTATAAAAAAACAATGCACAAAAAAGTGTTTGTAGTCAACCTACTCCCATCTGTTTGACCCATACAAAAATGGCTCATTTTGACCAAACCTGTTTGATCTACTACTACAAATTTTGCCCAGCCTGCCCAAGGGGTGCAACTGAGTCGAGTCGAAGTTTGGCAGAGCTCGACTCGACTCGAATCGAAAATATTATACTTGGCTCGATATCTCGATGAGCCTTCATGAGAGAAGCTCGAGCTCAGCTCAAGAAAGATTTGAATTAATTTTGCCACCTAGATTTGGATTTAGATTAACATAGTAATAAAATTGTTTTCCAATCATAGTTGCACAAGTTGTTCATGTAAAATTTAGGAAAAAGGACAACATGTGTTTTGCTGGTCTACCTAACATAACCCAGCTTATTCTGACCCGTAAAATATGACCCATTGCCCAGCCTACCTGACCTTCCCTCTTTGCTTACCAAAATCAAGTTAGGATTGAAAGACCATCCTGCTATATAAATCAAATGTTTAGCACCCTCAATTGCTATAAAAACGTCCTCCCAAAGTTTTCTTGGTGAACCACAAACATCAAACGGTGGTTGGAACGTAGGATGGTGATGAGAATCTTGATACAATGTAACACTGCAGTTAGTCCTCTGTGGAAATGTAGCATCTCTTAGCCCATTAAAAATATTGTTTTCAATTATTGTTCGCCAATTTGGTTCAAGTTCTGCAGGTTTGAACCATAACATGAACCTGATTTTCAGGTCTAGATGCTGCTTTCCATTTTCCATGCACAATGGAAACAGTCCATCGATCAGGCTTGACTCTTTTAACAATTGGTTGGCTTGAATATTGACTTTCCCGAGGATGGAGCATTTTGTCTTCAGGGTGATGGTTATCGTTGTATCTATTGGATGAGCACAAAGAACACGTAAGGTTTGGTTCCAAATTCTGCTACTTTCGTGAGTAGTTGATGCTATCTTTTTATCATTTAATTTGACAGTAACATATGCAGGTTTTCCAGTTGGATTGATGCACTGCAAAAGGTAAAGACCAATCGGTAAGGTTGTAATTATCAGGATTATTAGTAAATAATAGCAACCAATTTTTTCCTTTCTAATTTGGTTACTGAAGTTTGAAAATCACCAACAAGAGGTTTGAAACTTTGAGCTTTACATATTCATTTAGTGTAATATACTAATATGGACGAAGCTGGTTGCTGTTCTTTGCATTTTATTAGGACCAAGAATGGCAGCAACTTCATTAAAGTAAGATGAGAAATGATCTAACTACCAACTTCATCCATTTAACCCTTGATCCGAGGTGGCAATTTAACCCCATTACATATAAATGGGACGATTTGGGTTTATCTAAAATAGGGCAAATAAAACTAATGTGGTTAAAAGGTGAACTTGTCGGACGGGTTGATAGTCGCTCAAAGTTCATTTACTCATCCATTTAGTGTTCTTAAATCATTTTTATTTGAATAAGATTATCAGTGTAAAATTATTGTTGTTTGAGTATAATTCAAGCTTTACTTATTAATAAAATTTTGAAGAAGTTAAAGAAACTGTCTGTTTTGACCCATACTAAACGTGACCCCGTTAACCTGCCCGACCTCTATCTTGCCATCTCTACCCTAAATGATACTTTTTGGCAAACTTCAAAGCCTGGTGATTTTCAAACTTGGTCATCAAATTAAAGGTTTTTGACAAAAATGGTTGTCATTCTTTGCTTTTGTCCTTACTTTGATCTAACATTGCACGAGAATCATGTACACTGGCTTTTCTTAAATGTTCTGCATTGCACTAAAATTTCAACTTTTTAATAAATATACAACATAAAATGAGAAGACACTGTCATTTGCTCAATCAATCATAAATCTCATAGTGTTCCTAGATATCATGAATGTGTAATACGAGTAACAAAAAAGAACCGTAATAATACCATAAAGTACTAAGAGCTAGATATTGCAAGACAATACTTACATTAAGTAAAAATGGTGGTGAATATGGTGTGGCATGGAAGATGGTAGCTTCCAGTGTTCCATGAAGAAACTTTTGTTTTCCCTCCATTGTTTAAATTTGATGAATTATTTGTCTACCAGGTCAAACCCATCTTTATATAAATGGCAAGCTTAGTTAATATTGTGCTGCATGACAATGATAGAATCTTGAAAAGCAAGTAGGCATATTGAGTGAATATGCAGTATTAGAAAACTTGTAGAAGTCTGTTGTTTAAATCTTAGAGGCAACATTCAGCCCAATAATATGTTAGCTTTTCCTTCAAGCACAGGTTCTTGGTGGTCATTCGAAACACCACAATACAACTCTAAAAATGAGAGATAGCACAATGAGTGGATCGCACTGGTTGCGATGGCACAGGTCATTTTTGTTAATTAGTTTCTTTCTAGATTGTTGTGTTGTTGAGTATGATTAATTGCGATGAAACATATTTTAGATGTTTCGTATAATAGCGGAACAGAGTGATATTGTATGATGTACAATTATATTACATCACAAAAGTTGATACCAGAATAATTTATGGCTTTAACATACCTGTCACTTCATAAATGGAAGGTGTGGCTTTCTTGTCCCGTAAGGGTCATAGCAACATAGATTATTTGCATACTCTAACCAGAGATTATCTAACATAAGGAATAAGATAATGTTGTTTAGTGGACTAAAATAGGATATACCAAATTTGTTTTAAGTCCTATCAATTTTGTAAGGCAAGGTTTGTTGTTTATGTTTGAGTTTTTCCCTTTTTTCGCATACGCTGTGCGACAACTATAGTGTGGTATATTCCATTGTGTTTGAATGATCTAACTAAAATCTAACTGATTGCATATCGACTTGGCTGGCAAAGCATTTGTTACCATTTCATCTTTTATTTTAAATTTGGAAAACCAAAGCCATATTAAAAAGACCTGAGATCATTACCGTTTCATCTTTTAACATCGATCAATTTAAGTTACTTGATACGATAAAGTCATTCGAATTGTAAAAACAATAAAATTGGTTATTTAATTGCAAAACTTATGGTTTCCAATTTTGCATAAATAATCTATGAATTAGAATGTACAGATGAGAACAAGGAAACATTTTGAGAAAATTTGATCCAAGAGATACCTATTTGAGAGTTCCATTCTTCCCTAAATCTCTAATCTTTTATTATGGGCAAGTAGAGAGCCAATTGATTAAAATTCTTTGTGTTGAATGGAAAATTGTATTTTTGGCAGCTCATTATTGGCTCTTCTCTATTAGTTGAATGCTTGATGTTTTAAGCCAACGAGAAGCAGACATGATTATGATTAAACTATCCAAGTGTAACGATGTGCGACCTCTATTAGTTGCTGTATGTGGCCAAATGTGCTCGTCACGGAACATGACACAGTGATTACGTGCACTTAAAATAAATTACACAAGATTACAAACAAAATTTTTAAGGACCGAATGCATTTAAGAAAAATTGAGATTTTTTTTTTTAATATAATTAGCACTACGCCAAAAAAAATTTATGGGTACACATCCTGGTTCCCTCACTGGTGCTCGCCGGTCCCATGTCGTGTGGGTCAAGTACATCTTAATCTCCTTCCAGCAGGATTCTTCCTATAGTAGTTGAGGTTTGTGGGGTTGCGATTTGCCATCCATTAAACAATACCTGGGCAACGATCATATCAAAAGATAGTGATTGATTTTGGATACTATCTTGTTACTTTATGATTGTGATTCAATTATGAAAGACACATACTTGCCGTTGAGTGTTTGCAACAACATGGTGCTTGTTAATCTCCGTGATGACAAAACCAAGTTTTTATTTATGAGGTTATTGGTTATGTTATCTCGTATCACTTGTTGGTACTTTTTATTGCTCCTCACGTGGACTATTTGGCAAGGTTAAACATAAGAAGAGGCTTGAAATCAGTATTTTTCATCTTTTAAAATGTAAAATTAGACGACACTATCACAAATGGTAATATGAATGCAACATAGCCGGATTATTTGTTTCTTGTCCGAGTTCCTTTTTTTTTTTTTTTTTTTTTTTTTTTTGCAATATAGTTAAATATGAGATTCTATGCATCTGCATGCACTTTAAGACCTAAGCTTTGGGATGGATTAGGGTGTTCGTCCAATTAGTAATACTTTGGTTTTGGACAAATGGGAGTATGGGATGTACTTGTAGTATTTGCTTAAAGCTTAAAACAATGCCCATAAAGTAATGTATCTTCTTGCGTAGCTTATTAGATACCATTTGATCCACGAAATATGGAGTGTAGACCGGTGGCTCATTGTTTGACTCCTAGTGGAGATGTAACACTTGTAAAGTTTTTTAATAGTACCTTGCTTACATGTGTCAAATATATTAGATTTTCGATTCCAAAGTGCCTTTTCACGGATCATAGGTCAATATTTTCAACGAGAACATGAGATGATAAACACTGCAAATCTAAGACCGGATGTGGTGACCATTTAGCTGTTAACATATGATTGTCATGCTTAAAATGTATGAATTAACATGTTTAAAGCCAAGATGAATACAAGTGGAAAAATCAAAAGTGAAGATTTAGTGAGAGAAAATGCATGAGTGATGTGTCGTATTGTTAATTGATTAGGCGTGAATTTAGTCATGTATGTTATGATTAGCCATTTACCATCGTAAATTCATTGTCACATCAGTTTTTTACTTCAACACCAACATCACCACCACCACCAATATCACCACCAAATAATAGTTAAGAGACTCACTTTGGCAGCTTGTGTGTACACTATATGGCAAGAGAGAAATAGAAGAATATTCAAAGATGTCCAGAGGAACAGTCAAGAGGTTATTAATGAAATAAAGGATAATGTCAGGCATAAGCTGCTGGGTATAACAGTTAATAATAGTGCAAATGTCAGGAAAGTGGAAGCTAGATGGAGTGTTCAGTGTAAAAGGCTGGTTCAAAGAGTCTAACTGAATGAAATTCAGGTTATGTGTACAGGGGAGTTAATGGGGTGTTTGGTAGTATGGTTTGATTAAGGTTGTATAGTTGTCAGTGTATCTGCAGGGTATGATCTCTCTGTTTGGAAATGATCTCTAGTACATGAGAGATATTTTTTCTGGTCATAACAATGTTTGAAGTTACTAGTACCTTGGAGTCTAATCTGGTTAACTGTACCTTGGTAGTCACTGTAGATATTCTAGTTTGGCCTTGGGAGGAAACTAGTATCCACTTTTGATGAAGAGGAGGTTAAACTGGATATAAGATGTACCATAATGTAGGGCTTCTCATTGTGTAGGGTATATGGCCTAGGAGGATAGTGCATGATGGGTGGAATAGAGAGTGTGTGAAAGATGAACCTTCTTGGTCCACCCAATGCACTGTCACAGGAGGATTGGTTGGCATCATGGGGGGTGGGTGTTTCCAGTCATCTGAGGCCTTTCTAGAGAAGGAAATGTAGGATGATTTGGAAGAGCCCCTCCATGGATGGGTATGGGTTCCTAGTGAAGCCACACACTTTTTCCATCTTGCTATTGTGGATGCTGGTTGAATGGCTAGATGGAAAGGTGATGTGGAAATGTAGCTAGATGGTTGTGCATTAGTGGTGAATTTTAAAAGGTCAGGCTGGCATGGTTTATGTTATACTTGCAGTTTTGACAGCTGAATATGAGTCTGAACTATCTAATATCTAGTTCTAGTGTATACTGAGATAGTATTGATGTGTTTACTTTAGTTTCAGCAAGATGTTTTGAATCTCTGGATGGGGCATGTCCATCACAGAAATGGAATACTTGTAATTTGTTTGATATTAATATAATTCACCCTTTGCACTAAAAAAAAAATATCACCACCACATAGGTGTAATAAAACCACCAACTTTACTAACTAAACATATACCTCACTTAAACACAAAATATACCTCACAATATATACTTACACACATTACACAATTAAATTTATTTCCTTTCCACAACATGTCCACGACCAAGTCGTGAAAAAAAATGAGATTTTTTGTACCTTTGAGTAGAGGATGTAACATTGTGGGTTAAATGATGAGTCAAAATATCTAAACTAACGTAAATATGATTTTCTTTGCCACTTCCATGGAGCCTGTAAACAAAGATATCACGACCCGTTCATACTAGTTTATATGAATTATGAAATACTATTATGGACTATAAAGTTTACAGCATTGGACATGAGTTCATACGAAATATTAGTTGATATGTGATGTTTTATGATATGACATTGCTAGACTTGGTAATATCCATAGTATTAATGCTCTAACAATTACTATTATATATGTTCTTACTATTGAGGTTATTCGTTAGACGGCTAGCTTTTGTTTCATTAAATATAGTTTATTTTCAGTTTAAGTTTTAAAGTTTACTCATTGTAACATGTATTAAACTATTAAAGTTTTTATCAGTGTTGTTCTGTGGGTTTTAATGTTTTATAGTCCTGTCAATGAAGTCCTTGAACTCACGTTTAAAGAGTGGTCTTCACGTTTTTCTTGATTCTTTTTTCTCTTCATACAAATTAAAGCCCACCTCATTTTTCTCGTTAGTTCTCCATCACAAAAAATGGTTATGCATTAATTTTCTTTTTCTTTTTTTACAATTCAAGACAACATAGTCTGTATCGAAATTCAATTCTATATCAGGCTTTGTGGATTTATCTATGTGAAAATTTCACATGGAGGTGTCTTGTAAAAGAAGAGAATATGTTGAACTGTAACAATAAACCAACGTGCGTACGTATACAAGGTTTTCATCGTATTTCCGTTATCGTATTTAATAAAGTGCTGTTTTTAAGAAATTAAACTCGAGAGCTTGTTGTTTGGTTAAAAAACATAACTTCTCTTACTTAGGTAACCTTAAAATTTTTGCTAAGAAGCATAAAATAACTCATGCGATAAAGTATCATAGATAAACATGAATCTCATGATGAATGATGATACTAGAGATGTTGAACTCCCCTCAATGACATCAAGCTCTTGTCTTTCACTTGAATCTTCAACAAGGAATTCACTTAATTAAGTACGCTAGATTAGTTTAGCAACCCGGGTAAATCTTCATTTCTATTATGTAATGTGTTATCGCCGTTAAAACAAAAATTTTAAACAAGTAAATGGATTAAGTTTTTCCTCTTCAGTCTAGCGAGAAAAGACAACAAGTTTTTAACTCAGATGTATACGCACCCAACCATGTTATCACAATGACCGTTTCCGACCATTTTCCTTACCACCAACAATTTATATATATCATCTATAGTCAGATTTGAACTTGTTTAACACAGATATTTTATTCACTAAAAAATAAGAAGAAGAAACAAGCCGTCGTAGCAATAGTTAATAAGCAACATATATAAGTGACAAATAATAACATGACAACTTATTAACCTCCTCTAAATCCCCGTCCCATTTTCACCTCCAAACACCCTCAAACTCACCGGAAAACAATGACATCATACGGGACAGTCCCAATATCCACCCACCCCATAACCACCACAAACCTCGAGTACCTTTCTCGTGCAAAAGACCAACTCAAAACAAGCCTAGCAACTCGTCGTCCATGGGCCGAAATGTTCAACTTCACCTCATTCAATCTCCCACACGCCATATCCGAAGCCTACCCACGTCTCAAAACCAACATTGCATACTTTCGCATGAACTACACGATCATTGTCCTATTCATATTGTTTCTAAGTTTGTTATGGCACCCTGTGTCATTAATAGTTTTTATTATTGTAATGGCTGCATGGTTGTTTCTGTATTTCTTACGTGATGAGCCTTTGGTTATTGCGAACCGTGTGATTGATGATCGTGTGGTTTTGGTCGTGTTGTTTGGTGTTACGATAATGTTGTTGTTGCTTACTGGTGTTAAGGAGAATGTTTTGGTGTCGGTTTTGGTTGGTTTGGTTTTTGTTGCGGTGCATTGTGTTGTTAGGAGGACGGATGATTTGTGTTTGGATGAAGATGGACTTGAGGCTGGTGGTTATTTGGTTGCTTCGTCGTCGTAAATGGTAATTAATTTAGAGCTGGTTTTGTGTCAATTTGTTAATTGTAAATTAAGGCCTTATTTGCGATATAATTTTGTATTTATTTAATTTTTCGTGATTATATTTATGTTCAACCGGACTAAGATTCGGATTATAACTCAAGAAAAAGTAATAACCAAATAGGCCAAAAAAAACTGTTACTATCTACAAAACTAAAATTATCAGGTCTTTGCGAACCATAGCTATAATCATCAAAATATATCCAGTAGTGATCAAAACTGACCAAAAGCCGCATTATGATTTCATGATATTTGCAGTTGTAGTATCTATTTGCTGATATATGATTGTTGATAAGAGAAATGTAGTAGAATAGCTATAGATTGTCTCGTTAAGGTCGTTTTAGTAGCAATACTTTTTTTATCGGTTTTGGTTACCATATTTAAGGAACATCAATTCACAAATAAGCTTGTTCCAAAACTTATAATTACCTAATAGGATGAGATATAAGTATATAACTGAAATTGGACCAAAATCGGATTATATTGCAATTTATGACACATGTCTTTGTTTGTTTACAGTTTTGTGATAAGAAGCGCTAAGTACTGAAAGAGATTCATCCTTGTAGAGATGCAACTCGTTTGAATGAGAGTCTTGCTGTAGGAGGTGCTGTTTGTTTGGATTTACAACAGGGGTTAGTTCTAAGTTCTGTAACTATGTGTGTTTACATGTAATTTAAATCTCACATTGGACTTTGATTGAACAAATTGTTGAAATTATATAAACGTTCTATTTTTTGTAATTTCTTTGTTAATCTTCTTTAACAGATTTTGAGGCTGGATCCATGGATCGAGTTAATCTTCTTTAAATTGTTCAGGATCTTGATATTAAAGACTTGACTTAACTGTATTTATATGCCATCGACTAGGTTGATTCATTTTTTTGCCCTGTTTATTAACAATGTATTATGTTTTGCAAGAATAGTTGCACATGTAGTTGAGAAAATGTGCATGTAGTTGAGAAAATGTAAATGAGGTGTACACATATAAAAAGTTCAAGTAGAAACATACTTTAGGGTCCTAACTACTAATGTCTTCCATAAATCTTGTTAACTGAAAGGAAATGATTTAGATTTTTGCTAAGGCATCAACTTTAGAATTTTTTAGGACAGAGCCAGTAGGATGACTAGTGAGTGCTTGGCATTACCCGACCAGCCAATATTTCCTTTATATCCATCGACTACAAGTTTTATTTTTTTAATTTATAGTAATAAATTAGCACCCTCTAACATAGAATCCTGGCTCCCCTCTCATTATCTATATTGCTTTGAAACTTGAAATTTATGTGAAACCTTGTGTAAATGAGACACACAAGGTGTGGAAGGCACGATCCGAGCAACAAGCTGATTATATATTATTGGGCTGCAGTGAAGGCATTAGTTTAAACCTTGATTTTTTGTCTTCTGAAATATGCTGGAAGCCGGGTTCAAAATATATTCAGGAAATTAAGAATATTAATATTGAATTTGCATCTACAGTTGTCCACAAGTTTTTTTTAAATTTTATTTATTTATTTATTTAGTGGACATCATCAAATATTTCACGAAGATTAAACAATTTGTATACCAAAGATGGTAGCTCAGCTCAGAAAAGTTATGAGTAATTTTTTTTTTTTGAGAATTACATGTATATCCTTCTTGAAGTTCGATATTACATAAATATCCTTCTCAAACTTTTGTAATTACATCAATATTCATCTCAAACTTTTGAATTCTAATATATATCCAAAATCAATTAAATCATAATTATATTAATTTTAAATTCTGAAACTATTTTTTATTGATTATATTATATTGTTCATGTATACTAGTTATAATACCCGCGCACGCGCGGGTTTTTTGTTAAAATTTTTTTTGAATGATATATTTTTATTTATTAAAAAACAAATAATTTAATCTTTAAATTTGTTTTGTTGATATACTACATAAGTAGAAGATAAACATAAAAGATAAAGATAAGATGCATGCAACTAACGATATGATTAAACTTTTTAAATGATTATCTTTAATAATAAAAAATTTCAATAAATTTGTTTTGTTGATATACTACATAAGTAGAAGATAAACACAAAAGATAAAGATAAGATGCAACTAACGATAGAATTAAACTTTTTAAATGATTATCTTTAATAATTACAAATTATAATTAAAATAACAATTAAAATATTACTTAATAAGGGAAGGTTGAGTTTTTCAAAATGGAAAAGTCCCCACTCGGGGTTTTGTTTTATTATATAAAAGATTTTTTGGCCTCGAGTTATGAAAGAACTTGATGACGTAATAACAAAAGTTTGGATATAGATATGAAAAACGTATTGTTTATATAAATTTATTTGTTCATATATATTTTTTGGCCACGAGTGATGAAAGAACATGTTAATTTTTGGATATTATGAGACTTTAAAAGTTTATGAAGGATATTTATGTAATTACAAAAGTTTGGGAAGGATATTGATGTAATTACAAAAGTTTGGAAATGATATTGATGTAATTACAAAAGTTTAGGAAGGACATTGACGTAATTACAAAAGTGCGAAGGACGTTGATGCAATATTGAACTTTAGTAAGGATATAAATGTAATTGCCCCATTTTTTTTAACTGAGGTAAGTTAAATCAGAGGGTTCAAGCATATTAAACCAGGGGGTTCAAGTATACAAAATTAGGGGTTATATATATACTTATTAGACTATGTTTATTGGTGACCTCTACCAACCGATTAGGACCACAAAACTAATAAATACATAATTAATATTAATTTTATACAAAAGTTAGGATTTGAATGTTTCAAACCGGTCACTTGGTGACCTTTCTTTTCTTACCCCAATCTGCCACATGTCTCCCCATAATAGGCTATTTGCATTTTTATTTTATTATTATTTTTAATTTATATATGGATTCTCCAGTGTTATGTAGGATTGGGTTGTTGATGAATGATATGATATAAAAAGTTGAGACGGGTTATACAGGTGGAGTAATAAGAAAATAAAATTTTAATGAAAAATTTGGTTGTGATAAATTGTTGATAAACATATGATACGTTTTGTTGATGGGGTTAGAGGTGAGGTATAGGGATAATGTTAGATTTTATATGTTTGGATTGAATTAGTGGAGCCCAAATATTGGATTCATGCCTTAAAAATCTGGCATCTAACAATCCTAAACAAAAGTTGGGGTTTTTGAAAAATAATGTCGCTCTTATGTGGTCGTTACGTCATCTCAATCACTAATTAGATTCTTCTTTTATTTTTCTAATAACAAAATTTAATTACAAATATTTTATCTATTTAAATAACAAACAAAATTTAAATCTGTGATGATTAATTTTTATTCAAACCTAAACCCAAATCCAAATCTAACTCCAAAACCACCCACAAACCAAACACACCCATAGTTTTATGAAAAGTTTTAAACTTTGACTGTGAACCCACTGACCAAAGAGTGGTTGCCCCGCCTATTCACGCATGTCTTGGGGGTCCATGGAACATTATTTGTATGTGAAAATCTCTGGGTTCATGTTTTGCATCGAGCTTTCTTGTGAAAGAGCGACGTTCATTTTAAAATGGGGAGAGCATTTAACAAGCTCAATTTTTTAGCACACGTCGTGTTCGCCATACATCTTCATGAAAATGGATGAAAACATATAAAAACGATGAAAACGAATAAAAACGGATGAAAACGTACAAAAAACGGATAAAACGGATGAAAGCGGATAAAAACGTATTAAAACGGATGAAAACAAATAAAAACGGATAAAAATGGATGAAAACGAATGAAAACATATAAAAACGAAGGAAAACGTATAAAAACGGATGAAAACGTACAAAAAGGATAAAAATAGATAAAAATGAACGAAAACGGATGAAAACGATTAAAAACGGATGCAAACGGATGAAAACGTATAAAAATGTATGAAAACGAATGAAAACGGACAAAAATGTATAAAAACGGATGAAAACGTACAAAGAAAAAATATCTTCATTTTTTATAAAGGAAAAAATTTCACCAACTATACGCACCTTAAAAACGCACACAGACTTATTTGGAAAAAATTGCAAGGGACCTATTTTACAAAAAAAATAAATCACAAGGGGCCATTTTTGGTCAAAAATCACTTTGTAACATGTTTTGCAGGTGAAAAACTTACTCACGTACCATATATTAGCACGAAAAGGAAAGTACACGTATCATATTGGCACGAAAAATAATACACGTACCATATCGGAACATTTGAGAAAGTATGTGTCTACTGTACGGACAAAACCCTAAAAAAAATTAACAAACAAGCCCCTTAGTTTAGCAAACCCGGGTAACTCTTCATCTCTTATGTAATGTGTTATCGCCGTTAAAACAAATATTTTAAACGAGTAAATGGATTAAGATTTTCGGCTTTAGTCTAGCCAAAAAAGACAACAAGTTTTCAGATGTCACGCACCTAACCGGATATTACAAATGACCGTTTCCGACCATTTTCCTGACTCACCACCAATTTATATCTGTAGTAAGATTTGAACTTACTTAACACAAACATTTTATTCACTAAAAAAATAAGAAGGAACAAGCCGTCGTAGCAATAGTCAAATAAACAACACGTATATAAGTACCGAATAACTTGACAACTTAGCCTCCTTTAAATCCCCGCCTGATTTTCATCTCACCGGAAAACAATTACATCATATGGCACAATACCGACATCCTCCCACCCCATAACCGCCACAAACCTTGAGTACCTTTCTCGTGCAAAAGACCAACAACTCAAAACAAGCCTAGCAACTTGTCGTCCATGGGCCGAAATGTTCAACTTCACATCATTCAATCTCCCACACACCATATCCAAAGCCTACCAACGTCTCAAAACCAACATTGCATACTTTTGCATGAACTACACGATCATTGTCCTATTCATATTGTTTCTAAACCGTGTGCCATCAATAGTTTTTATTATAGTAATGGCTGCATGGTTTTTTTTGTATTTCTTACGTGATGAGCCTTTGGTTATTGTGAACCGTGAGATTGATGATCGTGTGGTTTTGTTCGTGTTGTTTGGTGTTACTATAATGTTGTTGTTGTTGTTTACTGGTGTTAAGGAGGATGTTTTGGCGTTGGTTTTGGTTGGTTTGGTTTTTGTGGGTGTGCATGGTGTTGTTAGGAGTGTTAGCCCGTAGTGTATTATTGTATCGGGCCAAGCCCATATCTAGAACATTCTGAATATAGTTATTTATATGTACGATGTATTATAGCAAGACAATCAATCAAATTACTCATTCACATAAACTCTATCATGGTATTAGAGCCTAAAATAACCAGTCCTTCTCCAAAACCCTAACACTGCCGCTCCAGGAAAAAAAAAAAAAAAATCAGCCACCAAAGTTCTTTGATCATCTTTGTTATTGTGTTGGTGATTTGTGCTAGGTCACAATCTGCACGTTTGTTATTGTTACTTGTGCGTCATAGGTCACAAGTCTTAATTTTGTTATTCGTGCTTGGTCACGGACAAGTTTTGTTTTGTTGCTGCCATCCTCACGTAAACCAGTCTTCTTTTCTAGGCTTATCGCTTGTTGCCTCCATTGATCCTCATCACAGCAATATTTTAATCGCCTCCGTCGCATTTGCTTTCAATATTATTATTTCATTTAGTACCAGCCAACAATTGTTGACCAATACAACAAGAATAATTGTTCTTTACTTGCTTGATATTGTTGTTGCATTTTATTGTGCGTCCCACCAAACTGTCAACAACATGAATGAAAATATACCTACGTATTCATTACCCTACCCACCAAGTTTCAATCCCTCGTATACACTTCAGCCCAACATGAGTTATGTCTACTTTTCGTCTGGTATAGGCCCAACAGTTTCATTGGCCCAGCAGTATTCAACAGCTCAACCACAGCAGGCCCACTTTGGTTCTGCCACCCCTGTTGCACAGCAGTTTCATCAGGCCCAACCGGCCTAGTTGTTTGGTCTTAATGCAGTCCACCCTTCGCTCCAGCAGGCACTACCACAAGCTCATAATTCTCATAATTTTGATCCAGGAAATTATGCATATAGTGTCCCGTCTCAAGCTATTCCTCAAGATCCTTCTTGGAACATGGACACAGGTGCGAGCTCACATCTTAATGCTTCAGTTAATAGTCTTAGTCATGTTTTTAATACGTGCATGTATCCGTCCGTCTCGGTTGGTGATGGGCATTCTATTCCTGTCACCAATATGGGTCATAGTATTTTGCCAACTCCCTTTCGACTTCTTCACCTAAATAATGTTCTTATTACCCCGCATATTGTCAAAAATTTAATATTTGTTCGTCAATTTGTTCGTGAAAATAACTGCACTGTTGAATTTGATCCTTTCGGATTTTCTGTTAAAGATTTCATGACACGCCGGGTGCTTCTCCGATGTGATAGTACAGGGGACCTTTATCCAGTCACAGCTCCGTCTCCCATTCCTCAAGCTCTCCTTGTCAGTCAACATACGTGGCACAAGCGTCTTGGACATCCAGGAAGCGAAGTGTTACGTCGTCTAGTTTCAAATAATTTCATTTCATGTAATAAAGAGAAGCCTCCCGTGCTTTGTCATGCCTGCCAGCTTGGCAAACACGTTAGACTTCCATTTGCCAGTTCCAATACTGTCGTTAATGCTTGTTTTGACATCATTCACTCCGATGCATGGACCTCACCAATTCCGAGTCTCTCGGGTTTCAAATATTATGTATTGTTCTTGGATCATTATTCACATTTTATTTGGGTTTACCCTTTAATTAACAAATCTTATGTTTTGTCTAAATTTGTAATATTTCGTAATTATGTTCACACTCAATTTAAGAGTGAAATCCGGTCCTTTCAGTGTGATCATGGTGGTGAATTTGACAACCGTATCCTACATAAACTTTTTGCCGACAATGGCATTCAGTTTCGCTTTTCATGCCCTAAAACATCCCAACAAAATGGCAAGTCTGAACGGATGATTCGTACTATCAATAATCTCATTCGGACTTTGCTTTTTCAAGCCAACCTTCCACAAACATTTTGGGTTGAAGCTCTCAATATGACTGTTCATTTACTCAACATCTTACCCTCAACTGCTATTGCCAACGAAATTCCTTATACACGACTTTTTGGCCAAAACCCAGATTATAGCCTTATACGCACATTTGGCTGCTTATGTTACCCCCACTTATATCCTAATCACAAACTTGAACCACGCGCCACACCCTCCATCTATTTGGGTCAAGCTTCAAATCATCGTGGGTATCGTTGCCTCGAATTGAACACAAATAAAATAATCATTTCTCGCCATGTAACCTTTGATGAAACTGTTTTTCCATATGGCACTTCTAAACCAACATCGGCACCCAAATACAATTTCTTGGATGACTTACCCGATATAAATCCGCCATTCATCCCCTCTGCCCCCGTTGTGCAACCCAGTGTGCCTCAACCCACAAATGAACCAACCACACCCATAACAACTCATCCTCAGACGGCCCAACATGAGGCAGCCCATGACCCATCACCACCAACTCAACCACAAACACCAAATCCAGTCGCGGAACAAAACCCACATATTATTCCAGATCCTCCTCAAAACCCAAACCCTGTCTCGACTCACTCCATGGTCACACGCTTCCGTGTCGGGACTAATCGTCCCACTCAGCGTCTTAACATGCATGTGTCTTCGGTTTCACCATTACCAAAAACTTATGGTGAAGCGTTTACTAATCCAAATTGGCGAAATGCTATGAGTGATGAATACACTGCACTTATTAAGAACGGAACTTGGATTCTTGTGCCTAAACCCACGGACACCAATATTATTCGCTCTATGTGGCTTTTTCGTCATAAGTATTTGGCTGATGGCACTCTTAGTCGTTACAAGGCTCGCCTTGTGGCGAATGGTAGTAATCAGTTAGAAGGGGTTGATGTAGATGAGACCTTTAGCCCTGTGGTTAAACCAGGCACTATTCGGACTGTTCTGAGTTTAGCTACTTCTCGACATTGGCCGATTCATCAGCTTGATGTCAAGAATGCTTTCTTACATGGTGATTTATCTGAGACAGTTTATATGCACCAACCTCCGGGGTTTCGGGATCCAGTGCATCCGGATTATGTGTGTTTATTGCAGCGGTCTCTGTATGGGCTCAAGCAGGCCCCTAGAGCATGGTTTCAGTGATTTGCATCCTATATCACTCGCGTTGGGTTTTCTCATAGTCGTTGTGACTCTTCATTATTTATATATAGACAGGGGACGGATACTGCTTACCTGTTATTATATGTCGATGATATTGTTCTCACAGCTTCCTCTGAGAATTTGTTGCAGCGGATTATTGGATCCTTACATCAGGAGTTTGCTATGACAGATTTGGGTCCTCTTAATTATTTTCTGGGTATCTCTGTTACTCGTGATTCTTCAGGGTTGTTTTTATCTCAGAAGAAATATGCTATTGAGGTTTTGGAGAGAGCACATATGGTTAATTGTAATCCCAGTCGGACTCCTGTTGACACTGAGTCTAAACTGGGGGTTGATGGTGATCCGGTATCTGATCCTACTTTATATCGGAGTCTTGCAGGTTCTCTTCAGTATCTCACCTTTACTCGCCCAGACATATCTTATGCAGTTCAGCAGGTTTGCCTTCATATGCATGACCCTAGAGAGCCTCATTTCTCGGCTCTTAAACGGATTCTCCGGTATGTTCGGGGTACCTTAGACCATGGGTTACAGTTGTTTGCTTCTTCCACTACTTCATTGGTTGCTTATTCAGATGCGGATTGGGCTGGCTGCCCTACTACTAGGAGATCGACTTCAGGCTACTATGTCTTTCTTGGCAACAATCTACTATCTTGGTCCTCTAAGCGTCAACCGACTCTATCTCGTTCTAGTGCACAAGCAGAGTACCGTGGGGTTGCCAATGCTGTTGCTGAGACTTGTTGGTTACGGAATTTACTACGTGAGCTACACACACCTTTATCTTCCGCTACGCTTGTCTACTGCGATAATGTTAGTGCTGTCTACTTATCCTGTAATCCGGTTCAACATCAGCGTACGAAGCATATTGAGATCGATATTCACTTTGTTCGAGACTTAGTTGCTACTGGTCAAGTTCGGGTTCTCCATGTTCCTTCAAGTTATCAGTATGCCGACATTTTTACGAAAGGATTGCCATCTGCTTTGTTTGAGGAATTTCGCTCCAGTCTGAACGTTCGGTGTCCTCCCGCTCTGACTGCGGGGGAGTGTTAGCCCGTAGTGCATTATTGTATCGGGCCAAGCCCATATCTAGAACATTCTGAATATAGTTATTTATATGTACGATGTATTATGGCAAGGCAATCAATCAAATTACTCATTCACATAAACTCTATCAAGGAGGAGTGAGGACTGATGATTTGTGTTTGGATGAAGATATATGTTCTTGAAAGTGGTGGTTATTTGGTTGCTTCGTCATTGTAGGAGGTAATTTTATGGTTGTTTCTATGCTTGTTACTTTGTTAATCATCAACAAATGTCGTATGAAAGCATTGGTACGGCCGTAGGGGATATGTAACAACACAAAAAGGTCATTGGTTCAATCCTCGCCCGTGTGTTCCTTTAATGATTGTGTTATATGATTTACCTATCACAATTAGGTGCAAAAATTAGTGTAAAGGCCAAAATTGACTTCGATTTGATGTATATTGCTATTTTATGACGTTTGCCTTTGGTACTTTGCATTTTTTGTGTTTGGTTCTGTTGATTATTGATCGAGTGAGATTCGTGACCGCGGTTAGTTCTGTATCTATGCGTGTTAATTACATGAAATTTTATGGTCTGCTCATCAACATTGTTTTTGGTTTAGTGAGATTATTGTAATTTTGGCCAAATTAGAAGATATAGCAACACATTCATTCAGATAGTATTGAGTATTGTTGATGTATTAAACATTAATGTTTTGCGGGTAAATAAGCTCATTATTTAAATCTGCTTAGGAACTTGAAATTCATGGCAAACCATGTGTGAATGTCACACACATAAGATGTGGAAGGCACGATCCGAGCAATAAGTTGGGCTGCAGTAAAGGCAATATTTTAATCCTCAAATTGTTATATGATATTCCTGTACTTAAAGGCTGTGCGTTCAAGTATCGTATAATTTATATTGTAAGATACGTACTGATATAGGAATGTGGAGAAAAACATTTTATGATGCAAGAAGCAGTTTTGGCTCTCTTAAAGTTTAAGTTAACATATTTTGGAGCGCATCACACGCGTAAAAGAGAGTATATAAGGGTATAAAAGTATGTAAGATCTACTTTGATCAACCCGTCTTAGGTATTGCAGTTGAAACTTATCTTATATACTCAGTGTGCTGGATGTAGCTCGGCTCGAGCTTAAAACTCAAGCTCAATAAACAGTGTACAAATCACATTTTTTAGATCATAATCCTTTAACTTTTTAAAAAACTAAACATCAAATTTTTGCCGAATTATATGTTTTGTAATTGGTCAAACTGGTTAAAAAGTGTTGATCGAGTGTGCAAACATCCTGATAAAGTGATGCTGCTGAAATTCATACCACAAACACCTCCAATAATCGAAAACATGAACAAAACTGCATATGTAGAACAGTAGAAGTGCCACAGCCCAAGGAGCTTCAAGAGACAAACAAACATGTTTATAGTGCCATTGACAATCAGATTGGCCATAATGGGAGAAACCCCGCGTGTGGTTCACCTTCACCACGCGTGCTATGTTGTTACAAGTGGGGGTGTCTCCACGTGTTATTGGCCAAAAAAAGAAAGAAATATTGGTGGTGACCACAGATAGCTTTGAAAGTTTTCTAAAAGTCTTGTGTGTGCATTTGTGTGTTTTGTGAGGTATAAGTAAAATGATACCGGGTTGGTGATTTGTAAAAGTAGTGAGAAAGGGGATGTTTTTGTTGAAGGGCAAATTACCTGAAAATGTATGCAACTTGCCACTTTTTCCCATTGTATGTAGCTTTCTCTTTTTTTTCCCAATGTGTCACTAAACTTGCTAAATTCGTCCATTGTGTGTAGCGGTGACTTGATTCACCTGCTGGAGCAGGTTAACCTAACGGTCGTTAGGTTTATCATTGCACCGTTAGTCCTTTAGAGTAACGATCGTTTATCATGGCTACATACAATGACAAAAAGTAACAAGTTAGATGACTTTTATTATTTTTAAAATTTATGTACGTTTTTTACATGTTTTTGCACACATTTTTATACACGCTTTTATACACACATTTTTATACACGTTTTTATGCATGTTTTATACGGATTTTCATACATACATTTGTATACACGTTTTTATGCACGTTTTTATACACACGTTTTTTATACACACATTTTTATGCACGGTTTTACACACGTTTTTATAAACACACATTTACACACGTTTTTATACACACGTCTTTATACAGACATTTTTATATACGTTTTTATACACACGTTTTTTATACACACATTTTTACGTTTTTGTCTTTTTTTTACGTTTCGTCGGTTTTTTTACGTTTTCGTCGGTTTTTTTACGTCTTCGTCAGTTTTTTTACGTTTTCGTCCGGTTTTTCGTGTTTTTGTCCGTTTTTTCGCGTTTTCGTCCGTTTTTTCGCGTTTTCGTCCGATTTTTTACGTTTTCGTCCGGGTTTTCACGTTTTCGTCCGGGTTTTTATGTTTTTGTCAGTTTTTTTACGTTTTGTTAGTTTTTTTATGTTTTCGTCGGATTTTTTTTCCTTTTGTCAGTTTTTTTACGTTTTCGTCGGTTTTTTTATGTTTTCGTCCGCTTTTTTATGTTTTCGTTAGATTTTTCACGTTTTCGTCATTTTTTTACGCTTTTGTCAGTTTTTTTACGTTTTCGTCCGTTTTTTTACGTTTTCGTCAGATTTTCCACGTTTTCGTTTGTTTTTCACGTTTTTGTCCGTTTTTTTACGTTTCGTCGGTTTTTCATGTTTTCGTCAGATTTTTCACGTTTTCGTCTATATTTTTTACGTTTTTGTCAGTTTTTTACTTTTTTGTCAGAAAGTGTGAAATAAGGGACGAAAACATAAAAATACAGACGAAAACATAAAAAATTTGGCGAAGACGTAAAAAATGGACGAAAACGTGAAAAAACGGACGAAAAATTGAAAAATCGGACGAAAACGTAAAAAGCCGGACGAAAACGCGAAAAAATGGACGAAAACACGAAAACGGGACGAAAACGCAAAAAAAAGGGACAAAAACGTGAAAAAACAGACGAAAGCGTGAAAAAACTGACGAAAACGTAAAAAATAGACGAAAACGTAAAAAAATTGGATGAAAATGTGAAAAGCCGGACGAAAACGTGAAAAACCGGACGAAAACGCGAAAAACTGGACGAAAACGCAAAAAAACTGGCGAAAACGCAAAAAAACTGGCGAAAACGTATAAAAACGTGTGTAGAACCGTGCATAAAAACGTGTGTATAAAAAACGTGTGTATAAAAACGTGAATAAAAATGTGTATACAAATGTGTGTATGAAAATCCGTATAAAAACATGCATAAAAACGTGTATAAAAATGTGTGTATAAATGTGTGTATAAAAATCTGTACAAAAACATGTAAAAAACGTACATAAATTTTAAAAATAATAAAAGTCATCTAACTTGTTACTTTTTGTCATTGTATGTAGTCATGATAAACGATCGTTAGTCTAAAGGACTAACGGTGCAATGATAAACCTAACGACCGTTAGGTTAACCTGCTCCAACAGGTGAATCAAGTCACCGCTACACACAATGGACGAATTTAGCAAGTTTAGTGACACATTGGGAAAAAAAAAGAAAGCTACATACAATGAGAAAAAGTGACAAGTTGCATACATTTTCAGGTAATTTGCCTTTTGTTGAATGATGAAAACTCGATAACTGATTACGAAGAGGTAGGTGTTGACGGTGTCATTTAAATTGTAACGGTCTAGGAGTTATGGTCAAAATATTGTTTTTTTTTCCTAAGAGAAGAAAAGATATGGCGGTGGCAAAACATCGTTTCATGGTGGCTGACGAGTATAGTCGAGCCCCGAGCTTGTGGTCCTCCTTTGAGTTTTGGTTCAATTGGATGAATCGATATCGGATTAGTAATCGGTGAAATCCCCAAAAGGAATGGCCGGTAGGCTTGAAGTAATTAAAGAGGGTCTCTCCAACCGGTGAAGCTGAATCGTTTTCCTGTGTATTTGATCGGTGAGGCAGGCAACTCCTAACTGAGGGTGAGGAACAAGATCAACCTCCTAATTCCAAGATTTTTCATAAAATTTCAACCTTGTTGACTGCCCCCTTCCTACGGGTTCCCCCACCCCTCTGAATAAGTATGGCCCCACTCTTTCTAATAAATAAAAAAGAGGGGTGAAGTGCCGTTGCTCACGACCAAAGTCGCATGTGATGCTAAGCAAGGATGAACAGTGAAAAGCTAGTGCTTCAGACTATGAATTGAAGAGAAATAGCTCAACTGTTGGTTGAGGAGAGATGGTTTTGCAGGCTAGTGTAGAGGCGTCGACTAAGGATCATCATTATTCGGATACCATGTTGAATGATGAAAACCCGTAATCACGTATTGTTGACCGACTATATATAGAGATTACACGAGAAATAAAAGAAATCCTAACGGACCATAAGCCTACAAACGAGCTTAGGCCGGCTATGTTGAACAATGAAAACCACGTAGGTCAACACCCAGAATATATAGAGATTACACGACACATAGAAAGGAAATACTAATGGACCTTAAGCCCACAACAGACTTAGACGAACTAATATAATCTATCCTCTAATAGTTCCGGCGCTTAAAAACTTATGTGCGACTTGCAACCACTTACTAGTGCAAGTGCTAGTTTATAGAGAATTTGTTTAACTTTGGCCAAAAATATTACCCCGCAGATTTCTCTGTGAACTTAGTAAAACTGGTTAAAGCTTAAAAAGATTATACGCTTCAATATGTATGAAGTTGGACCAAATTCTTTTTGATTACTCTAATTTAGCATGTGTGAATGTGTATACATATATGAAACAAATCGTGCTAATAACTGGTCCACAACCTCGGTTGGAATTCTTCATTTTCGGTTTGAATAGATATATGTTTAATTGATCTAACATAACACTCCTTTAAACCGTCGACAAGAATATCTCAAGATTAGATTTGCAACTCGTCTCCATCTATACTCCAACCCGTTTTACTCGTATTCATGTGAATTGATTGATGTTGTCACCTTTACAAATGATTGAAAAGGCTTGTCTCAATCTGCTTGTAATGATACCTTTGTTTCATTCCAAATAATATACTCGCCATGGACTTAAACCAACACTTTGTGCAACTTTCTTCTCATTCAGGATGAATTACAAAAAGACTAACTAATCATATGTCCCGTACAGGGACAAAAGCATACAAGATGAACAAAAAAGGATGATTAAGTTCATCGTGTTAAGCATTTGGGTTTGATTTACCTTCGATCTTCACATGAAGTCCTTCTGGCCTTATCTCTTTGCCAATAAGGAGTATGCACTGAGTCAAGAGAAAGTTTGCTATTAAATCCTTCCTGTGTCTCCCTCATTGGACTTAGTTGATGATGATCCAAATAAATCCTACCACTCCGATTCCCAACGTCAAGACTTGAGTCCATGATCATGTCACCTTCTAGTATCCGTAGTACCTTGAATTACATTATCAATAATACTATCAACTTTGGAAAAGTACACAAGGAATTTAAACAAGTTTATGATTGGAAAATAGGTGGGGAAAAAAAAGTAACAGTTCCAAACACAGAAGTACCTGTGACATGCGTGGACGCAACTGTGGATCTCTTTTTATGCATAGTGAAGCAGCTTGCAACATGCAATAAACCTCATCTTCTGAGTAAGAGTTCCCTAGTCGTGGGTCAATTAACTCATCAATGGCGTCTTCTTCCAACAATGGACGTGCCTATTACAGATTATAAAAACAAAGAAATGATTTATTTTTCTAGCTGGACTCAAACCAATGGACTTCATGGCTATTATTTCTGACATCATGTCTAACTTCACGGCTTGGTATATTGCCAGTTGGCATAATCGACAGGTCAGGTAATGGGTCAACTGGGTTCAAGTCAAAATGAGTAGCTTTATTCACCATTTCTCAAAATTAGCTAAAAGGACCAAAGTAATGGACGACTAATAAAAATATTTTGAGAGTAATTAAATAGTTGTATATGACTAAAGAACTATGTATAACCCGTCCGACCCATTTGACCCATTTCAGTGTTTAGCTACGTTTTTAGGGTCTTCCATTTTGGTAAAAAAATAAATCTAACCCAAGTAGACTATTCATAAGTAAATAGGTTGATAGTTGCCATTCACAATATATTTGAATACAGTTGAACTTTTATGGTTGCCTAGAACGCTAGAACTTACCCATTCTGTGAGGCATTGCTGGCCTTTAGGTCGGTTAAGATCCACTGCTTTTCGTCCTGTAACAAGCTCCACCAATACAACTCCAAAAGAATACACATCAGCTTTCTCGGTGATCTGCCCACTTTGTGCATACTCAGGAGCCAAGTATCTAAAAGCAGAAATAGATATTTAACATCCAGAATAATATTATTAAAAGAAAAAGTTGCAAACCGAAAGCAACAGCATGACATGAAAGACTAACCCGAATGTTCCAATGACTCTAGTTTCTTCTCCAGTGTCACCATCAGGTTGCCACCTTGCTAGGCCAAAATCCCCTACCTATCAAAAAGTAATAAAAGATTATAAGTTTAGGTTCATTCAAGTGCACGAGGGCTAAAAATTAAAGAGACTAAATTTTTTTAAGTCCTGATTCATCTTCTCCTGAACATTAAAATGTACTTAAAAGAAGAATGTAAATGTACCAATGGTTCGAAATCATGGGTGATGAGGATGTTGTTTGGCCGCATGTCACGATGCACAATGCAGCCTACTCTGCATTCTTCATGAAGATATCGTAATCCTCTTGCAGCTCCAACCGCAACTTTTTGCCGTGCGGCCCATTCTAAAGGATCTCGTTGACGTCCTGTATATCACAAAATTAGGGTTAAATTGACCAAAAAACAGAACACCCTTCATCGTAAAAAGGNAGTAATGGACGACTAATAAAAATATTTTGAGAATAATTAAATAGTTGTATATGACTAAAGAACTATGTATAACCCGTCCGACCCATTTGACCCATTTCAGTGTTTAGCTAGGTTTTTAGGGTCTTCCATTTTGGTAAAAAAATAAATCTAACACAAGTAGACTATTCATAAGTAAATAGGTTGATAGTTGCCATTCACAATATATTTGAATACAGTTGATGAACTTTTATGGTTGCCTAGAACGCTAGAACTTACCCATTCTGTGAGGCATTGCTGGCCTTTAGGTCGGTTAAGATCCACTGCTTTTCGTCCTGTAACAAGCTCCACCAATACAACTCCAAAAGAATACACATCAGCTTTCTCGGTGATCTGCCCACTTTGTGCATACTCAGGAGCCAAGTATCTAAAAGCAGAAATAGATAATTAACATCCAGAATAATATTATTAAAAGAAAAAGTTGCAAACCGAAAGCAACAGAATGACATGAAAGACTAACCCAAATGTTCCAATGACTCTAGTTTCTTCTCCAGTGTCACCATCAGGTTGCCACCTTGCTAGGCCAAAATCCCCTACCTATCAAAAAGTAAGAAAAGATTATAAGTTTAGGTTCATTCAAGTGCGCGAGGGCTAAAAATTAAAGAGACAAATTTTTTAAGTCATGATTACTCTTCTCCTGAACATTACAATGTACTTAAAACAAGAAAGTAAATGTACCAAAGGCTCGAAATCATGGGTGATGAGGATGTTGTTTGGCCGCATGTCACGATGCACAATGCAGCCTACTCTGCATTCTTCATGTAGATATCGTAATCCTCTTGCAGCTCCAACCGCAACTTTTTGCCGTGCTGCCCATTCTAAAGGATCTCGTTGACGTCCTGTATATCACAAAATTAGGGTTAAGTTGACCAAAAAATAGACCACCCTCCATCGTAAAAAGGTCTACTCTATAATCACAACAAATTTACAAATAACAAAATTACCATAAAGATGAGTATCTAATGATCCATTGCATATATATTCATAAACGAGTAATCTCCTTCCGTCCTCGATACAAAATCCAATCAGCATAACAACGTTTCTGTGCTGAGCACAGCTCAGCACTTCAACTTCTGAGCAGAATTCTTGATCCCCTTGAGAACTTGCTAACTTATGTTGCTTAACAGCAACCGCCTGACCATCTGGAAGTACCCCTCTGTGTACAGAACCATACCCTCCTTCCGCCAAGAAGTTAGCTTTAGAAAATCCACCAGTAGCAAGCTCCAGCTCAGCATACGTGAACCACCGTGGAGGCTTGCCAAATATAGGCGCCTTGTGTTGACATATTGAGCATAACGGAGGTGGGCCAGAAGGAACGTTTCTAGACAAAGATATAGCGTCTCTTACATTAATACTAAAGTCAACGTCACTTCTGTGGCTTCCATGTTCGCTATCTCTATCAAGCTTAGATAACCTCCTGAACATGTCTTGAGTTGTGGAAGTTTGAGCTAGGTTGTGAGAAGATTGACAGCTTGACGTAATTCTGTCCACCATCCACGGTTGAAACCTTAAGCTAGAAGAAGTTGATGATAAATGCTCGCTTTCAGAGTCTGAACTCGACTCGATGAGATCCTGACTCTCCTTTCCCATTATAGATTTCTCTTTCTTTAAGGAACCGTTCGTTACAGGTACAAAAAAGGGTGAAGTTCCAGGATCAGAACTTGAGACGGATGAGGTCCCGGCTTCAGTTGTGGTAAATACTTCAGGACTACTTGTTGGAGTAACAACTGGTCCACTACTGGAACCAAGGGATGAGCTTGTGTTTTTCGTTTGTTTTTCAGACGGTTTATCTTTGGAAGGCAATGGACAGCCTGCTCCAGGTCTCGTCTTAGGCGTTTCGACTAAATTTAAACGAACAACTTTTGGTTGTGACTTTTTCATTATCACGATGTTGCATTGTAAGTCTTCCATACATCGCTTTTGTTCATGTTTAAGCTTCCTGCATACATTAAATAAGCCAATAAGTACGTGAAAGGATAAAAAGAATTTATTAAATTAAAAATCAAGAGTATAGTTAACCATACTTGTCCAAGACAACCCAAGTTGCTTGAATTTTCTTGGCTTCTGCAGCTACTGCTCCACACGGTGAACCAGAAACAATTTTTATTTTCACATTTATCTGTAATATAATCAGCTCAGGAGGATCAGATTTTAAACCGAAAAGAAAATTTTAAAATTAAACAATGAGTAACTCCAAACCTTATTAGGATCATATACGTCGTGAAGCTGAAGGATCATCTGTGAGCAAGAATCTGTAATGTCGGTTTTTTGGTCTAAAGTTGTTCCTATAAGAGACTTCCGGTAGCCACTAGCGCAGTCTCCAGTAAATCTTGGAAACCCCCATAATTTTCTACCTGCAATTTAAACAAAAACAGAAACACAATTAACTTGATGAAAAAACAAAAACCCGTCAAGACTTGAAGAAATTAGCTTACCAGAAGTTTGTGCAGGCAAGACCACAAGCAATGTAATGCAGTGTCCCGGTTGAACCACATGAGTCAAAGCCCAAACCAACGCAGTTTTCGGGATTTCCTTAGACGCTTTAACAGCGACAACGATCTTCTCAGCAGCAGCATCCGAACCCTTTTCCGCTTTCCCCATATTCGCTTCTTTACTAACTGAACCCATAAATAACACCAAATACAAATTCTACCACTTCTTAAAGATTCCTTGGACACATCATTCCAATTCCCATTATTTCTCCAAAGGACATTATCCGGACAAAACTCACAAGGCGTTAACTTAAACTAAATTATTACAGAGTAGAAACCAAAATTTACATTATTGCGTATGCATCACTTCACTTAGGCCCCCACAAGTTTCTGATGCCTTGTGCGTGTCGAAAAAGAACTGTCCCGTAACAACAGCTAACTCAAATACCTCCAAATAATTTATTTTACTTTTGTAACACAAATACTTCCAAATATTTGACTGGTACAAATCCACTAAAGCTTTTACTAAAAATGATGGAATCAAACCTACCTTGCGAAGTATGCTTTTAACTAGGTTTGCATAGAATATTCCGAAACCGCAACGCTCTAAACATATAAATCCAAACCTAGGATCTCTCAGTAAACCTGAACACAATTGTCACAAAACTGTCTTAAAATCACATGAATACATGACATACAAATAAACTCTAGGCAAATTCACCTTAAAAAAAATAAACTCTATACATTTAACTAACTTTCATTTTCAGTTAATATGCAGCACAAATACCAAAAGAAACACATTACATCATAAAGACAAATGACAGCAAATACTTGAAGTTATAACACAATTGTACAAACATACAATAATAGACTTAACCTGTCACATAACAATAATAGTAACAAATTTCTATATATAGCCACAAAATCACATATATTCTATAAATATCAACATCACTTGCTTAGATTAAAAAAAAGTTACATAAATATAAATATATATAAACTTACATATAGTATTAATACATTAAGAAATCTGGAAATGATATGTGTAATGTGTTACAAACGTTGTGAGAACTGTTTATCTTCTTTGATGTGTTTAAGGAGAGAGTGTTGTGTTGTGTTGTGTTTGATGTTTTTTAATGTTGGACAGTTTTGTTGTGTTTGAGTTTACTAAAATGTCCTTGGGGTTTTGATAGATTTGCAGAAGTGGCCTTCTTTTTTGTTTTCAGTAATGAAATGTGGTTCTCGAGAAACATTAAAAGGTTTGGTTGTTTTATTACGAGTAATTTAATGCACTCTTTAAACTGCTGACAAGTTTTGTATTGAGAGGTGATTGTTTTCATTTGTGACCTTGAAGTTTTGGGATTTGTTAGATGTAGTTCTCTTTTGTATTTCGACATTAAATATGAAGAGCTATGCTGCAATCACAAATGATTTATCTAAAAAATCTATAAAATGAGGTGTTATGTTTTGATCGGTGGCTTTTGCAATAATTTATCACTTTTCTTTTTAATTACCCAATCAAAACATAACACCTCATTTTTGTGAATGATTTTTGTAAAACTTTTGTTGTTGTAGCATAACTCAAACATAAAGGGATGGATTAAGAATGATGTTGAATGTCACTAGGTTGATAAGCGTCTCGACTTAGTGAAGTAGTGTTTAGGTTTAGGGTTATGCGCTTATTTTTATATATTTGAAAATTTTGATGAGCTCATGTTAACAGGTTAAAAGCTTATCAGTTTGAACTTATTGTTTATTCAAAATTTTAAACTTTTGTCAGTAAGTTCAAAAGCTGTTAAAAGTGGGCTTGTCGGTTTTTAATAATCTCGGTAAACTTATAAGCCTATAGAATAAGCTAAATCAAGCACTTACATTGAATTAAAATTTATTTGGTAAAAATATATCATCTTGATCGTCAACAAATGAAATAACGAATTAAGACACATTGGTAGATGCTTTAATGCATATGTTTTGATCAAGCCTTACACTTCAGGGGCAATTTTTTTAACCCATAATAATCAATCCACATACTAAGATAATAAGCTTTATGAACATATAATTACAAAACTTCTTGTATCCACAGTAAAAATAACATGAAATATAACATCTAGAGATTAAGATGACAACCAATAAAAGTTCACTTTATTTGCAACAAAGGAAAAAAGAAAAAGGGCTGATCTAGAAATATGTGAAAATAAAAATGAGAAATCGCGCACCGTACATAGAAGAAAGGTTCTCTTTATTTGTCTCCATTGGATAAAGTGAGAGAATTTGCTTTGTCTATAAAATATAGTTTTCTAATGGGAAATGATTTGCACACTCACTTTTTTTATTGGCACACTCCAATTTATGTATTAACCTGTTGTACTGTGTATACATCCTGCTTCAACCGTTTGTACATTAGAGTGTGCAAATAAAAAAGTAATGTGTGCAAATCATCTCCCTTTTCTAATTGAATGAGTTAAACCTATACTACTAAAATATGTGCATTAACTTATAAAATCATTAAGCCTTCATGTCACAACTAACAACCATTTAAATTTGAAATTAAGTAATTCAACCATGAAAAAATACGTGTAGATTAAATTTTAAAATGACAAAAAAAACTTGTATTCTATGAATGTATATGAGGTGTAAAAGAAATATGAGATGGTATTTTAACTTGTTTAACTACTTTTCATTATTAATTGATTTAATTGGAGAATATTAAAATATCTAACTAATAATTAGATCTAAAATATATAAATACCTGACTAATAATAGAAAGGCTTAGGTAAATATGAAGTGGAACAATTTACTTTATCTTTTTACTTAATATAACATAAAAAAGTATCAGAAAGATTAATAATCAAAGAAAATTCAAGAACAAACCTAAAAGAAATATTACTAGTACATCTTAAACAACCTTTTTTATAAATTTTGAAAATAGTCACGGCAATGGAAAGAAACATAATTGTGATGCTTTATTCACAAAATTACGTATATCGATTTACAATATGGACCTACATAAATTGCTCCATAATGTATTTCGTCCCATTCCTATTTTTTTGAAAACTACTATTGTTTTTGAAATTTCAAATCATGTATCTTTCAATTTTTTTTTTCTCTGATTGATGTGTCAATGATTTAATACAACCAAACAATCTCAAAACCTTCCAAATTTTCATGAAAGATATGTGTACCATTGCAAAAATGTGCTATCATCACGATAACTTTTTTGTTAGGTAGATAGACAATATTTTACCCAAAATAGTGTCTACTAACATGACTTTGGTATGGTAACAAAAGTATGTAAACGATAAGTTAATCTAGCTTAAATTAGTTTACCTAATAGGTGTATAACTTTTTGACACTTGTGTTGAACCATAACTTAAACATAAAATTTAAGTACAAGGATTAGTTGGTTGCTCCATTTCAGTTATTTGTTCATTTTTTATGTTTTGTCTACCTAACACTGATTAGCGGTTTCGATAATGGATATGTTATGTTATTAGCGAGAAGATTATAAGAGCAACAGGTATCATGGCTCAAACCATTTAGTTATATCAACGTCAACTCAGTATTCCTCATTTTCACATTCTCACAATCTCACACCAAAATACTCTCTCACTCATCGCTCAAGCAAAAATACCCATTTTGAGACTCACCATACCCAATTAATGCACAAACTAACTAAAAAAAAAAAAAAAAAAAAAAAAAAAAAAAAAAAAAAAAAAAA
>LBNU01018052.1:308458-318615 GCA_014162995.1 Artemisia annua | reverse complement strand
GCTCCCGTATGTGCTAAAATTTTAAAGATTTTGAATTTTAATCAAAGCACATATTGAGGGGGAGCAAATGATTAAAAATGATGAATAAATGATCTCGAATGTAAGCTCACCCGTATGTGCCAAAGTTTTAAAAACGTTCAAAATTGATTCAATCAATGTGCACATATTGAGGGGGAGCAAGTGGCTAAGAGTCTTTTGCATGTTTTTACGAATAATAAGTAGAAACCGTGAATTGCTTATGACTCAGAATTTGACTCATGAATTGACGAAACATGAAAAGTCGTGAATCGAAAAGACTAGTCCTGGCTGGGTAATAATTTCAAGCTGGTCTAACCAGTGATGTAAACGTGTCTCGAAGAGGACTAGTTAAAGTAGAAAGTACCGTTTCTAGAAACTCTGCTTAGATATATACTTTGACGGGTCTAACTTCCTTTTTAAGGAATGTTAACAACTACAAGTTAGTTATTAGGGCTAGTTATCACCTAAAAGCTGATAATGGATCCCTTTAACTAAACAACGTAAATGTGTCCCTAGGGTATATGTCTATTAAGAGCCGATCAATTCAAATAAGTGCAACTCACCCCGACATGTGCAAATTTCTTTCTTTACCTATGAGCACATGTTAAGGGGGAGCATTTGAAAAATGATAAAACTCTCAAAGTGTTAACAAAATCTGTTTCTTAATCATAAACACTTTGAGAGAATTTTCAATGATTTTGTATTATGGAGATTGTGGAAAGATACCAAAAGACCGACCACTTTTATTTAATGCATGGAGTTATAAGGATGGTAAGGTTAGGTATATATTCCCATGATCCACCAGAACCGGAGGGATCTTCCCAGGGACAATCCAATAGATAGATTAGAAGTCCTTAGGATTGATTAAAAAAAGGAGAAAAGTGAGAAAGGGAAGAGTGCCGACTGAGATCGAACTAGGACTAGAACAAACCCAACAAGTTTCTAGTAATGAAGTCTCGGTAAGCACTGAAGGGGTTGAAGAATTAAAAAGAAATGAAATGATAATGGGTGAAAAGAAATAGCCCTCCATTTATTCAACCTTAGGGCAGAAACCGGGTTCAACTCATATGCTACTGATTGTTACCAAGGTAACATCGGTATTGAATATAAAGACGTCATGAACCCAGTGACGCACTGCACTAAACCTTCCAGCCACTCAAGTTCTCTTAAAAGAGCTTGTTTCATTCTCACGGGGAACCGGTGTAATCTATCGACTTGTCTCTTAGAGTGAGTTGATATTGAAACAGGAGACCCCTCCCTAGTCTCCGCATAAGATAACCAATGTGCACTTATCGAGTCTAGAGCCAAGAGATGCATCAAAAGATCTCATAGGAACACTTGATACTTCTACACTGGTTGTTCAACATTAAGGACACCAGATGTAATATTTCGAGTCCTACGCAGATCCTAGCAATCTGCCAAGAACACTTACGAGGGAATATACATAAGTATTACCCAATGATTGAGTGGAAACTCCTGCCAGGGTCAACATCAAACAGCCCTGACAGCAGGTCACTTCGGTAATCACTTGTGGGTTACGCTTAGTGTGTACGGTGGTGTTCTAAAAGGTCTACAGTCGAGGGGTGATCTCCAGCGACTCACCTAATCGTTGGTGTACTACGGTATGTCAGTGTAAGCCCTTTCGGGGGCATCCGATTAGTAATGGCCTTGGTAAGGATTAGAGAAAGTCTTTACACTATGCTGTTGACGATCTCGAAGTCCGAACTTGTAAGTGCCGGTATGTTTATTACTAACCAAGTTTTATGCAGCTCAATATACCAAACTTACCATGTTCACCACCATCACTCTAGTTCCACATGCTCATACCAACATCTAAAAGGAGACGTCAGAACTGTTCAACCGGGAAGATCTACTCAACAAAGATGTATGAGCATGTTGGAAAGGCGTAATCACACCAAAGACAAAGAAGTTGACGATTGATGCCGATTGCTAAAAAGATGCAGATTTATCATCTCATGCTCACACTTCAACATCAAATCTAAAGATATCATGATCAAGGAATGGACTTCGACTATGCTTCCACAACTCTGATGCAGAAAGATCATGATCCAGAAAAGTGTAAGCATGACAACACAAAGACAATCACACCATCACACAGAGACACATTCACTCAAAGATGACTTGAAGCTAATTATTTAGATGAAGAGCGAAGAGCAAAGTCAAAGATCATCATATACATCAAGGAAGTCATCTTGAGTCATACATCAATGAAGAATCAACAACTACGAGCTACAAAAGCATCTACAAAGATCTCAATGCAAGAATTCAAGAATGATTTTCAGGGGTGACCTCCCTTAGGGGGAGATTGTTAGGAATACGATTTTTGTATAAGAAAGATTCGGTCACCCCAGATATGATTAAGCATTGTTTAGCTCGTAGTAGTAATGTTAGTTAGCAAACGTAGTTTAGAAGTAATTAGTTCGCGGAAGAAGGACGGGTCTTTACCCACTGTATACCTGATCCGCAGCCCGAGTGGCAAGCCCAAGTGGCAAAAACCATGTACATATAAATACCCTCTCCATCCTTGGAGAGCGTAAGCCTTCTCATAATCTATTTTCTTTTTTTTTTGGTTTTCTCTCTAAGGCTTCACCTCTTTCTCTCTCTACATTTCTTCTTTCTTTCTTCTATGTAAACGAGCCATAACACAAGTTCTATCCTTGTTTGTGAACTTATTTAATATTCTACACTCACTAGGTACCTGAATTAAGGCATATGGTTGCGGGTTACATTCTGAGTCTATATTGCAGTTATATTCTTAATTGTGTTTTATTTGGGTTTTGTTTATGAGTCAATGATAAGGTATTGATTGTTGGCAGCCACGATGTACTTGACATGCATTTATTTTAATTGTTGTAGGCATTTCTGAAACTAAATGTACCAAGTCAGCTACGGCTACTGAACGTGTACACTTTATGGAGCAAACCTCACGATGAATTCAATTTTAAATTGCTTTAACCGCTGCCACTCTTGAAACATTTGCTGCTCGGTTAGCCGATGTTATAGCTAACTATCTCTTTTTTGTTGACAGTGATGGTGGTTGAAGATAAGAGTGAGTAGGATCCTTATAAATGTTACGTGTACGGCCTCTGCTCAAGCAAGAACCTCAACCGGACATAATCAAGAGGTTGATCCAGTAAAATGTATAAATAGATTTGTGTTTAGATTAGGTTATAATGGTTATCAATATCATGTCGAATTTAGAGTTACATTATTGTTTGCTAAGCATATGGTTAATTAGCCAAGGTCATATCTTGGATCTTTTATCTTCGGCCCTTATCTTGGTCAGCCAAGGCCCTTATTTGGATCTGAATTTGGAGATTACTTTCTAAACATTTTAGCAACTTTGTAAAGCAAACACATGGCAAAAATTACAACCTACAACAGATGTCGTTTCCCTTTTATCTGAGACGTATAGGTAGTGTTACTCTATTCAGTCATTTTGGTCACTCTTAGTTGTTTTGATGATGTTGACTCACAACAACCTTTCTTTGCTCACTGGCTACCAAGGCATACATATGTATGTGCGTTGGTAACTTAGTACTTTTTTTAATGTATAGACATAGAAATATACATTGAGTTGGTCCATGAGAATCCGTCAAGGATCAAGAAGAGTACAAAGAGTTTATACTTGATATTTACGCTACTTCTGATGTTTTTTTTTACTTTTTACCTTACTTATGTTATGCGTGCTCTTTCTTAGGAAGCAAGAATGCATTAATTTCATTGTCGGACAAGAAGATTTGGGCCTTCTTGCGGCCAGACTACAAGAATTAAGGTAAGCTGCTAATAATAGAAACTTAGTTACTTCCATTATATTTTATAAAATCTCATTTTTAACTGTGATCTTTGTGATCGGCTGCACTCGTGAGTTGATATTCATCTTTGATACGTTTCGACGCGTAAAGTGTAGCTGTCAAGCAATTATATGTATTTCTGTCATTCTGTGCATAAACATGTGTTCTATGTAGCATCAGGTAATGACCTGATTGAAGCATATAGGTTATCTGTAAAAGCTAACCCAATGAGTGTGTTTGGTGGAATCGGAGCCTTCAATACAGAAGTCGATGAAGTGAGTTGAATTTCTGTCTGTGTGATATTATATACTGGTATCTATTTACTAATTAGTAGGCAGAGATGGAAAAATCCTGCAAAAACTTCTCACCACAGTTTGAAAATTATTTAGGGGTTTCACATTGTAGTGAAAAAAGGCCAGCAGACGGTCATGAACATGGTAAAGATTGCGCAGTTAGAAAATAATCAGAACCGGCTTCCTCCGGCTAACATTTGTACTATGGGAAGTCCTACAAGTTCAACTAAAAATAAGGAATTAAACGGAAATTGTTCAAGTGGAAGTGATCACATGGAGGATTGTTGCTCAACTGGGGCATGGTATGATTCAAAAGTTAATATACCTGTTTCTGGGATGCTATATGAATCTACAAAATGACGTTTAAAATAATTTTTTTTAACAATGTTTTGTGAAGCATGTAATATCGATTCACGCAATTAATCATGTCGATCCCGGGGTGTCAAAGCTTGCATCCAAATGGGTTTCCAAAGTATGTTTGGTTCTATAACGTTTCTTGGAGTAGCATGTTTCAGAAGAATATGTTGCAAGAAGAGAAGCCCAAAACACGTGAGCAAAGGAACCTCATCAGCAGGTATGTACCAGTGTTATGTAAATTTTATCATGCCAATGCTACTTTTTAGTAGTGTTAACAATTTTTAAACTTTTTCAAAACAGGGTTAGTTACTCATATATCAATGAAAATACTTTGTTTTTTTTTTTTTTTTTTTTTTTTTTTTTTTTTTTTTTTTTTTTTTTTTTTTTTTTTTTTTTTTTTTTTTTTTTTTTTTTTTTTTTTTTTTTTTTTTTNTAGTTACTCATATATCAATGAAAATACTTTGTTTTTTTTTTTTTTTTTTTTTTTGGTATTAGTTTTTGAGTTCTATTCGTTATTACAAGTGTGAATGAAGGTGGCATGACGAATTTTAATCGCAATCGTTTACAGGTACAAATGAAGGTGGTGTGACGAATTTTACTTATGGTAGTCATGGCCATGCTCGAACACATTATACAAGTAAAAGTGAGTTAAAATCTTTAAGCATATTTTCTTTATTTGTATAAACGTTGGCACCAATAACTGAGGTCTGTTGTAGTAGCTTACTAGGCATTACTGGGCTAATTTGGGAGTATTATCTCAAACAAGGCATATTAACTGAAAATTTGTTTCACTTACTCGCATACGATAATTTTTTTTTCAGCTACTGTTTTAAAGAAAAATTCAGGACGGCAATGGGGAAATACTGTTAAAGTGTCTCAGCCCAATGGCAATCTCATTAGTGAGATCTGTTTCAAATATTATCTTTGTAGGTATGCTAACACGTTTCAGATATTGCATTAGTCATATATGTTTTTGTGTCCTTTGGTTTCTACATTACCCCCATAAACACAGGAAATAGCAGACATTGAAACAATTGATTCCATTTACGGTATTCAGATATTGGTTATTGATATGTGCTCTTTTACACATACTTTTGACCTTAGTTTAAGTGTTATATAGACCAAAAACTAACGTTAAACGCCAAAGATATCTTGTTTTTGTGTTTGTGATCGTGCAGGGAAGNATCTCCTTTGAACGTTTTGCTACTTTTCAAAGTTAGTAAAGAGAGGTGTGAAATTATTTACCTTTAAGGCGTGACGTGATTACATTGCGTGAGGACACGCAATACCTTAGTCTGGGGGATTTTGATATGTGCTCTTTTACACATACTTTTGACCTTAGTTTAAGTGTTATATAGACCAAAAACTAACGTTAAACGCCAAAGATATCTTGTTTTTGTGTTTGTGATCGTGCAGGGAAGGATATTGCATAAATGACATCAAAAACAACCAAAAAGCCTAAAACGAGCACGAGATGTGGAAATGTGTCAAAGAGCCGAGTCAAAGATGATATCTACTTAAGAAAAGCCCAAGACAAATGTATTCCTCAAAGGCTCGAAGAAAAATTCATGAGACACTTGTCCTCCACATTTGAGCAAGATGTCGTTTTTAAATCTTTTGAAGACCTTTGGAAGAAACGTCAACTCGAATCCTCAAGATTACATTAGTGTTACGTTTAATGTTTAAGAACGTTGAGTAGTTTGTAACTTAGTTTTAGTGCAATATCATGAAATGTAAAGGTTCAAGGGCTAAACGTGCAACAATGACAAACATGTGAAAGCCTTGGCCAAAGTTATAAAGTTGGACATCCGAAGAGATAGCTCAGGTATTCATAAACAATTATCAGCACAACCGAAGAGATAGTTCAGGTTTGTTTGGTTTATCGCGTTACATGACACTCATCAATCTTGTATGGCCTGCACAATCTGGATCTTATTTTTTGTGTCTTTTTAAAAGGTTGGGACAATATCAGCAAACGGAGAACGCGAGATTGGTGAACTTATTGCTAAGGCTATCGAGAAAGTTGGAAAGGAGGGTGTTATTACTATATCTGTAAGTGCCTTGTGAACTTCTTGATTTCATGGCTTTTAATCTTACAACAAAGGTTCTTTCTTCTGGTATGGCTTTGAATGTAATGTGGGTTTGTTGTAGGATGGAAAAACACTTCCCTCACTCTCTTTTTCTCTCAATGTCATGTGTGTTATTTTTTGATAATTAAGTATGTTCCTGTGAATCATATTTATAATATCATTTTTTTATAGTAAAAAATTTGTTATTTATGAATTCTTTTTTTAAAGGTCACTTTGGTGTACTCTGAGCTTATGTTGCAGAATAGTTGTAGTTATTTTTAGTTATATAACATCAAGAAATGTGCATTCATGGTTGTTTTTCTTTTCTTTCTCAGAAGTGATCGATTTGAGAAATAAAAGAATGAAGACATGAACATCTTTGGAAGTAAGTGGCTATTAATGAAGCGGTTATGGCTGTTGTAGCAGTGAACTTCCATGATCTTAGAAATATCGAGTTCGTATGATCCTTGACCTTCACTTGATTTGATTTTGTGTTATGCTTGAGTTACGTCTAATCTTAGTCACGTTTGTTTCAAATAGATTAATATTTCTCCAAGAGCTGGTAGGGAGGATTGGGTTATGTGCGGGTGAAAATGGATCAAATCAAGTTTAAGGAAGGGTTACTAAGGTGCAGATTAATATTTAACTTTTTCTACATTTTATCTTTCTTATCCCGTTATTTTTACTAGCATCCCTTATTCTTCTTAATGATTTATACAGCCGACAGTCGCTATTAGATCATGTTACTATTCATTTAGCACCACGAGTAGCTGATGAAATTTGGCATGGTGCGAGTCAGGTGAGAATACTTCAATTTTGACTTCCGGTAGATAAAATTAACTAAACTGTGCTATTAACGGCACAAACCTATAATGTTTCTGAATTTAATCTATGCAATTGAGCACAATATGGGCGAAAACAACACAGTTCTAGGTCAGCTGCATGACAGTTTGTTTTTGGTGGCCTTTCAGACAAATATTATGGTGTATCTAATTTCTGGGTTGCGGATCAAATAAATGTATTTACTTTTAATTCCCTTTGCAATTTTAAAATGCATTATTCTTTCATTCATATATATGATGGAAGATTTGAATAATACGATATTGACACTAAGGCATTGTGGATTCTCAACATGTGTTACGTCGTGCAAAAGAGGTTTGTAACATGTTATATATTATTAACACTATTTGATTATTTCAAGACCCTCTTTTGTTAGCTAATAGTTTTGTATGAAGGCGCCCTTGCAGTAATAGGTCAAAATCAAGCTTCAATAAAAGAGTTTCTTCTTGCAGTAACGGGTCAAAAGAGGTTCTCCTTGCAGTAACGAGTCAAAGTCATACGCTTCAATAACGACTTGAATCAGCTGCAGTTTGTTCCTATGATATCACATAATTTTGCAGCTAATTTTGTAATAGTAGCTAATTCTGGACGAGAAGTCTATTGGTTCTCAGGAATTTAGAGGTACGAGGAATTTATGGAGTTTGAAAATAAATGACATGGCAACCAAGAGAAGAGTCGGGCATGATAAGTTTCTGCTATCAGCTTACGGTAATTGACAATGTGTTATCCAGGATTGTAATGTTTTGTAATTTGATCACTGCTATGCAGAAACTTAAAAGAGGCGAGGCAATAATATTTTGTTGCCCAAAATAGAAATTAGAAAAAAAATGGTTACCTTTTTATTATTTAGTTAGCTCTTTTTGTATTGTCAATATTATATCCTTATGCTGATCCTTTCGTTCAAGATGTAGTAGTAATAAATTTCTGTATACACACTCAGATATGATATTCCGAAGCCTCCTACATGGCCAACTCCAAGTCCGCCATCAGTATCACCACCATCAATGCTTCTACAACAGAAAACACCTCAGCTCAAACTGCAGTGAAGCCATGACCACTTCACTTCATTTTATGTACGTTGAATTTTGCTTTAAATCTATACATTCCCGAATTATGTAGAACTAGAGGTAATGGGTCAAATGGGTTGAAATAGTTCACTAAAATCCAGCTGGGGTTAACCAACATTTTTGTGGGTTGTTTAAATAGTTAATTTGTGAATATTGTTCCAAAACAATAACTAATAAATAAACTAAATTATGAACTAAAATTTGGGAAACATTGTTCCTAATAGAATTGCTTTTTTCCCATGCCATGTTGTTTTTTATTTCTTAATAATCTGATTCTTTATCAAGTATTAGCCCTCTTTGTTTTCATGAACATTGTAAGCTAGCTAAAAGATGTATGGTCTTACTTAGATTACACACCCAGAAACAAGTGACTTAAATGAGACTCTGATAAGTCCATGTCCAGTTATTCAGGCAACTCAACTGTATCAACAGGTTTTTTTGCTTTTCTAGAATAGAAAATGTTGCAATACAGTTGACACATAAAGTGTCTTAACATATCGGCCCATCAGCTCACACTTTCTCAAACAATGTAGCAAAAAACAAAGAGCAAACTAATTTAAAACACAACCACTACTAAATACATGACAATGCACACCAAGATTCAGCTATATTGGCATTGAAGCTCCAAGAAACTAAGATGAATTCTCTAAGCAATAAGTTTTACTCGATCCAACAACGAACTTATAATAAGCAACACTTGGTTGATCAAGAAGACCAGGTTGGGATCAATGTCGGTCACGGCAGAGCTGCTCTCAACATCTTCTCCAAGCCACACACTGGCTAACCCAAAGCCTCCCAATATTATGTTCTTGGTACCCATTTGAATTGATTAAACATCCACTTGCAGGCGAAAGTCTGTGGTATCTTTGCTATCTGATGGGGCGAATCCAAATTTGGTGACAGACCCACACTTCAGAAAACCCGTGGATGCACTACTGCTGATCTGACATAATAAACCGGTCACAAGGGATTGGCTGCCTTCCTGGCAGAAAAAGAATTATTAGCACATTTCATAGCAATGACATTAACTGGGAATGTTAGTGGGTCACTGCAGAGTACAATTCTGGCTGATGATGATTCTGTCATGAATGTACCAGAAACCAACATCACTGAAAAGGAACAATATCTGATGGATACACTGGCTGCTTATAGGAGGACTACTGATGTTGTAGCACACATACAGGCTTCATTTAGAGAGCAATCATTTGAATTGAAGTCAAAAGCAGTTGAGTTTGCTAATAAAAAGGACGAAGCACATTGTATTATAGAGGCTATGAGGATTCAGCATGCTTTCAGTAAGCACAGAACTAAGAAACAAATGGCTGCTGCTATCCATATACAACACAGGTTTCGTACTTGGAAAGTAGGAAAATATTTCTGAATAAGCGTCATCAGGCAATCAAAATTCATGTAAGAATCTAAATTAAGTTTATCCATTTCATTTTTTAAATTCTACCAGACAACTGAGTCGTTTGTAACCGTATCGGTTAGAAGTGGTGATTTTGGAAAATTTCTTACAAGTGCTCCAATTTGGGTTATGTTTATCTCTACCGGTCGACTGGATAAAATAAATAAAAGGAACACATGAAACATGTCAATGGTCATTCAACTGAATCATTTGATTAAAAAATAAAATATGTTATATAACTGTTTATTCATATTTAACACAATAATTAGTTACACATATTTTAAAAAAAA
>LBNU01018052.1:279008-308450 GCA_014162995.1 Artemisia annua | reverse complement strand
CGACAGTTAAAGATAAAACATGGTCTAATCGACCTAACTTCCAGCATATCCGAACGTTGAACAATCCTTTCCAACAAATACGAGTGAAACACATAAAAGAATCATAAGGCAATCACAATCCTACCACAAACCGCCCATGACAAAGAATAGAGTACCAACAACGCTTCCAAAACTGCCAAAGAATCAAAAATGCAACACAAGGTATCATAGCTGCCATAGGACGAAAACAAGGGTATTGATAAACAGCCAACCCTAACTTCATAGAATCATTAGCATCGATCACAAAGAATAAATTAGAGTGGCAACACGTAATTTGGACCAATGAACACGAATCCCTATACTGAATGGACCAGATTCCAACCATCGGTAACCATCCAAACGATATCAGTAATCACCATAGTAACAATCACTAGAAACCATGTATACCCCAATAAGAAGTATGAACAATCATAAAAGCATAGGGTAACAAGGACCGATACGTAGCACATAGAATCACTAAGTCGACCTGCTACATATTCGTACCAATATTCATGCAAAACAAAACCTTGCAATAGGGTTTCCTGAAAACAGATCGACCAAGCTTGGAACACAAAGGATTAAAAACCCTAACAAACATTCGACCACAATCTCTCTTGAACCCACTTCCATTTCAAACGCCCCAAAAATAAGAAACCATCCCTTCAGAATGAGGGTTACGTCCCACAGCACTTCCAAACAGATCCAAAAGATGAAACCCTAATAAAGGGTTAAGTAATCGTTGAAGCTCCCAAACACCAAGAACCGATCAGGATATATCAATAAAGCACAAGCCAAACCGACTTTAAATAAGCAAATATAGGTCGGTTTAGAGGATCACACAAAAATAAGAAAATCGAAACCCTAAATCTTGATAATAACCAAATATAGAACAGGTCGGTTAAGGATTAAATAGCATAACCTTAATCGATTTTCTAATAACATCAAACAAAACAGAACGAATTGAAGGATTTGATATAGAAAACGATTTAGGGATTTAGGGTTTTGAAAATTATGGACGATTAAAGGATAAAACAAGAGAACCGACTCCCCAACCCACACAGATCCGATCTACACATTAATTCAGTTAATCCTAGTGAAGGATTAAAGAAAAAACATGATGATATGGGCAGAATTAGTGCAGGATTTTGTGAGGGAGGGGAGGCAGAAAATCGCCCACACAAGAGAGAGGATTTTGTTAGTTTGGTGTTGTTCTTCACATCCCACAGTCCTCAAGTGACTCTTCCTTTTTCTTTAAGCTAAATATTTAATCTATTTGATTAGTTAGAAACCAATCCTAATTTATTTTAATGCAAGCCTTTTTCTGTGATTTCCATATACGGAAGCAATATAAGAAAATTGCATGGTCAGTAGGAGTGTTGGCGAAAACAATCATTCGTTGGCGTCTTAGACGGAAAGGCTTTAGACGTCTTCACTTATGCAACATTATTTACCACAATATTTTATCACCTATTGGATTTTGTTGGTGAAGAAGAGGCACATCAAATAACAGCAAATGCTTTGTATTTGGTATCATGGGGCTCTAATGATTTGGGTGCAGGTTTTCTAACTCGAAGATTACAGTACTAAATTGATGAGATGAAAAGTGTTACGCTTTTAGGGGGTCATTTAAGCCCTAATTCGTATAAATGTGATCAAATATTGCCCTAAATCGTTCTTTTTGTCATTTTAGGTACTTTTGAGAGGAATTCTGGAAAACATGCATATTTGGACGTTTTTGGAGCATAAAAGTGAAGAAAACGACAAAGTCTCAAAAGATGATGATTTACAACCTGACGGCGTCAGAAGTCACAAGGTGACGCCGTCAGAAAGCCTTGACAGAAGAGTGGAAATCAATTATCAAATGACGGGCTAGAGAGAATTTTGGATTTAACACCTGACGCCGTCAGGTGTTAGGAAGTGTAGACCGTCAGGAGTAAAGTTAAAGAGTGACGGCCTAGAAAGGTTTATAAGGTGACGGCGTCAGAAGTGGATCTAGGCCATCCGAGAAACCTAATGGCGGCTAGCTGACGGCGTCAGAACCTATAACCTGACTCCGTCAGAATGTAAAATCTATATATAGTTTTCTAATTTTCATTCATTAGTGGTGGAACTTTGTGGAGAACTTTTAGGGCAAACCCTAAAGACGAATTTTCTGTACTTTTTAGGGTTTCCAACCCTTGGAACCCTCATGCTTAATTAAAGATAAGTCTTCACTTTAATTCAATCAATATGTCTATGTGTTGGTTGATTATCTCTTTTGCTTGTCTTTTAATTAACATGTGTAGCTAAATTCTCTAGTGTTTGCTTAGATCTAATGAAACCTAACTATTAATTATTGGTTGATTGGTGTGTGTTGTTGTTTGTTGGGATGATTGTTCCATCAATGTTAGGCTCAAGAAAACTGGCCAACCTCCTTTATGGTAACGTGCTTGAACGTCTTGGGAAACATGTAGCCAAGGCATACTAGGCTATTAAGGTAGTATTTAACGCATGAGCCACTGTTTACAACCCCTATGGTTGTGCCGTGCATGGCATAGGGCGAGATAAGAGCTCATAGAATTGGAGAGATATGTATGCCACTCCATGAGTTATTAGGAATACACCCTTCATCCACACAAGTAACACACATATCAATTAACCGGTAAAAGATAGTTAGGGAGTAATGAAATCTAAGTAAACACAATTTTCTCCATATTGTTTTCACAACCACAATAGTTTAGATATTTATTTTATTTTAATTTGCATAAGTAGTAAACTTGGGTTAGTTGACTAGCAACTAATTCCGCCCTTCCTCTAAAAACCGAGATTTTAATTGCTTTCAAAAAAATATAAAAATACAAAAAGAATCTTCCTTCCACCCTTAGACCTATTAGAGTAGCTTTTCTATCCTAACGAACACTATTCCCTGTGAGAGAACGATCAATCCCCCGTACTTACCACTATCCTATACTACATCGGTCAGGTACACTGCCTGGTGGGGTTGTAAGCCTCTTGAGATCCCTCGAGAGGTAAAACCTGTTGTAAGGTCACAAAACCACGCATCAAGTTTTTGGCGCCGCTGCCGGGGAATAGTTATTGTTTAGGTAGAATTTTTATTTCTTTAGGTCTACTCACTAGATTCCTTTCTAGTGAGATTTTTATTTTCTTTTTCTAGGATTTTCTTTAGTCTATCTTTTTCTTCGTGTTTTTGTTCGTAATCTTTACCATCCGCCATCATGGAAGGTGGTAACATCCTTGATCCCAACAACCTAATTCAACCAAACCACCCACCACAACCAAACCAACCTCCTAGACCCCGCACCTTAGGAGAGTATTCCCGACCTAGCCACCTTGGCTATCGAAACACCATTGAGCTCACTCAAGGAGCCAATGTCACTCCCTTGCGATCCGACACCATCCGGTTGGTGCAAAGCGGATGCGCATTCCATGGACTTCGTTCCGAAGATCCAAACCAACATCTCAAGGATTTCCTCAAAATCGTAGATTCCATAGACCTTGATGTTGCAACTCGAGAGACGACCCGATTGCGTCTCTTCCAATTCTCTCTACGGGACCAAGCTAGTCAATGGCTTGAGCGACTTCCCGCAGGATCCATCACCTCTTGGGACGATCTCACAACTCGTTTCCTTGCTCAATTTTTCCCACCGGGGAGAACTACCAAGCTAAGGAATGATATCTTGGCGTTCCAACAACGCCAAGGCGAAACCCTCTACGAGGCATGGACTCGATTCAAGGACTTACTCCAAAAAGTCCCTCATCATGGCATAGACCTTTGGCTCCAAGTCCAAATCTTCTATGACCACATCAATCTCCACACGAGGCAAACCATTGACCAAGCGGCCGGTGGCAAGCTACGTGATCTAAGTGCGGAACAATCATGGGATCTCCTAGAAGATCTTGCTCTATATGACAACGAAAGTTGGAATGATCCCCGTGATTTGAATAAAACGGTCAAGGCAATATCTTTGCCTTCGAATAATTCAAGCACTTCCGACCGTAGGATCATAGAACTTGAAGACCAAGTCAAGTTTCTCATGAAATCCTACGAAGCTCCTAAACCTTCAAGCCAAGTGAACAAAATCACTTCTTCGTGCGAATTATGTAGTGGTCCCCACGACACTCGTGATTGCATGGAACTCCCCGAACAAGCTTTTGCGGACTACGCATCCACGCGTACCGACGGAGCGGGAGACAAGTGGTACACTTTCAAACCCGAGCCAAACCCTTACGGAGATTCATACAACCCCTCATGGAAAAATCACCCCAACCTTAGGTGGAAGTCAAACCAAAACACACCCCAAAACAACTCTTCCAACCCACCTAATCGGTTTCAACCCAACAGTCCTTCCTCAAACCGCACCTTCAACAACAATCCTTCGAACAACTATGGTAGTACCAATGATTTTGAAGGACTGATGTCCAAGTTTATGGCATCTCAAGAAGCTCATATAGCTGAATTCACATCCGAATTCAATCAACAACAAGTGGAGATGACCAGTAAGATCGACAACTTGTTGAAAGCCCTCAACAACCAAGTGCTATCACCTCCACAAAAGGACGCTAGGAACACCAATAGCGGACCACAAATCAAAGACCCCTCTTCATCCAAACATGTCCACTTCGTCAACGATGTGACCATTAGACCAATTGATAGGAGTGAGGATGATAGTGAATCAAAGGATGAGAATAAGGGAGTAGAGGTTGATAGGAAAGCTAAGGTTAGCGAAATTGAAGAAGTAGGTGAAGAGGACTACTTCAATAAGTTACCAACTAGGGAGGAGCGAGCATATCATAAGAACTTATTCGATGACTCCGAGAACCCATACTTCCTAGGTAACCCGATTATCAAAGTGGTCGATCCTTCTAATCTCAATATACCATGCAACATCAGACATTTGCATGTGTGGAAAGCTTACATCGACCCTAGATTGCCCATTAACATCATGACTAGAGCCCAATACAACTTGATAATGAGAAGTCAACTAGGGTATAGAGTGCTCCCCGATAAAGGATGGATTAGTAACTTCACGGGAAGAGTTAAGGGATTACCGGTTTACGTAGGAAACTTCACCTATGTCACCGACTTTGTGATTGTAGAAGATATCCGCCCAATAGTCGACGCAAGTTTAACCCAAGTAGTTTTAGGCAAGCCATTTATCGAGGTCTCTAGAATGACTCATGGACCTTCTTTAGGGATAGTTAAATTTAAGGATGAGACTGACGAAGTAAACTACCTAATGCCATATAAGATAGAGCAATTCCAACACTTGTCCGATGTTGAGAAGGAACTCAAACAAGCGGTTTACTATAGGAATGATGAGGATAGACGTAGGGGAGTAGACTATGTCATGGGAAGGATATTCGGTTTCTATAAGGATTGTTTGAAATTAGGACCGGAATACAAAACAGGAAAAGAGGATGATTTAGGAACCGTGACCGACGACGAAGTCACGTAACGTACGGTGANCACTTGTCCGATGTTGAGAAGGAACTCAAACAAGCGGTTTACTATAGGAATGATGAGGATAGACGTAGGGGAGTAGACTATGTCATGGGAAGGATATTCGGTTTCTATAAGGATTGTTTGAAATTAGGACCGGAATACAAAACAGGAAAAGAGGATGATTTAGGAACCGTGACCGACGACGAAGTCACGTAACGTACGGTGACTTTGAGTCTAGCTACAAGACTCGTAAATAAAGAAAAGCGCTTCTTGGGAGGCAACCCATGCTTTGTGTGTTTTTGTGTGTTTATTTGATTTTATTTGCTTCCGTATGTAAGTTATATTTCTTGTTATTTATTCATGCTTCAAACTAAATTGTGAAAATGCTTTATTTTGTTTTTAACTTCGTCTTAACTACATATAAAGGTATTTTGCAAAAGCTAAGTGTAAGGGAAATCTAAATCGGTTTATATAGAAAGAATGAACATGAATCATAACAATGTAATTAACATACATATTAGTACTTGTTTGAGTCAAATGCTTGTATCGAGTCATAATGAATTTTTGCAGGAATTCCAGGAAGTAAGATCTAGTTTTTCCAGAATTTTTCCCGGAAGCTTAACATGAGAATTCTGTCAGAGTTTTCTGACGGCGTCAGGGTTAACACATGACGGCGTCAGGTTAAAATTTTCTGCAATTTTTGAAAGTTTTGTATTTTTCCGAAACCTAAAAAGTTTTGTCAATTCTTTAACTTATAATCTCCAGGAGTTCTGCAAAATATTCATTCCACAAGCATTATATCCTATTATGTAGATTTTACCGCCGATTTTACGCGAGGTTGGCCTTTATCTTTTTCAGGTTAACAGGTTATTTTGGACAAGAAGACGTTTATTATTTTGGAAGGGAAGCTTTGAACGTTCGTCTCTCTTGGAAGAAGATTTAACCATGTTACCTCATTATCCACATCAAACGATTCAGGGGAGTATTTGATTTCATTCTTTCATTTTATTTACATTTTTACGTCTTTTATTTGAACATTGGGGACAATGTTCGGTTTAAGTGTAAGGGGGGTAAATGAAAGCACCGTTGAGAATATACTTACGCTTGATGTTTTGCTTTGTTTGATAGTAAATTTGTAATAAAACCAAGAGAAATATTTGTTAGGGCAATTTTAGCGCCAATTTAAAATTTTTTACAACATTTAGAAGTGAAACCTTGATCTTAATGAGCGTCTCATGGATAGGAAATTGTATGACTAGCACAAAACCGTACCACTAAAAAATTTTCCACCCCAAATATGTGAGGTTCGCCCCTAGAATTGGTAGGAAAAGCATCCATCTTTGGTGCTATGATGTGAGTACCGGTAGTATTTAGATTCTAGAACTTGCGTTAGGACCATCTCAAATCCACAAGTGAGACTACATTCGTGTAGTTAAGATTTACTACATGATAAGAGGCATTAGGATTAACCCATTGTTTTACACCCGTATATTTGTTATAATTACATTGACTTCATTGGTCAAGTAATTCTCCCACACCCTTTGCGTTGTATCCATTTTTGGTACACGATACCCCTAGTACACCCCTCCGAGCCTATCCTTTCGTTTCGACCTTTGAGCATCTTACTCAAAGTGAGAATTTGTTTACACCCCACTAAATGTACACCCAAATCGCCTTAGCCTACCTTGTATGCACCCACCTTTGGTGCATTATTGTGAAAACATTTGTTAAACCCTTAGTTAATTATCCGGTCAATTACATGGTTGCTAAGTTAAGTCATATCCTTGTACATATTGTTTTGGGACGATTGGGACTCATGGGTAAAGTACTAGCGTAATGAAGTAATGGGGAAGAACAACATTATTACCCCCATACGTGCTAGATATTTTAAAAGTACTCCAAGTTTTTCGATTATCTTAATTCGAGTCATTAGAATAGTGATTGTAAAGTTATGTAAAGATTCAAGTGTAAGGGGAATGCAACTCCCCTATGATGTATTATTTTGGATGGTAGGGCAAGAGTGTATTAAAAAAAAAATAATAAAATAAAAAATAATAAAAAAATCAAAAAATCAAAAAATCAAGAAAAATACAAAAAAAATATGAAAAAGAAAGAAGAAAAACATACGGACTACCATCCCGTTTCCTTTTATGTTCTTTTTAGTTTTTGTTATTTCATTTTTAGACTAAGATTGAGTCGAGTCTTGACTTAAGCAACGATCTAGAGTGCATGTATTTGATCATGATAATTAGCTTGCCACCACTAAAATACCCTTTATTCCAACCAAACCGTGTTTATCATATCCCTACACCTTACGTTACAACCCTTTGGAAAGACCTCTTTAATTGATAGTTTATCTTAGGTGCTTACGCCTAGTGGAGGAGTAATTGATCCTTTCCCAAGCCTATGGTAATATATTTGCTATGACAGGTAGTGAGTGTTATTTACCGTTTCCATTTATGAGATATAAACTTTATGACATTTGAGAGATATGAGAATCCAAACACTATTTGTGAGGTGCTAGTGTATGATTTCCGTGCTTGTTATGATTAGGGTCAAATAACTATTTGTTGTAATTACTTTTATATTCGTGTTAAATGACCCCTAACTCATATTTTGATTGGAATAAAAGCTCATTTGCTTGAGGACAAGCAAATCTCAAGTGTAAGGGTATTTGATGAGACGAAAAGTGTTACGCTTTTAGGGGGTCATTTAAGCCCTAATTCGCATAAATGTGATCAAATATTGCCCTAAATCGTTCCTTTTGTCATTTTAGGTACTTTTGAAAGGAATTCTGGAAAACATGCATATTTGGACGTTTTTGCAGCATAAAAGTGAAGAAAACGACAAAGTCTCAAAAGATGATGATTTACAACCTGACGACGTCAGAAAGCCTTGACAGAAGAGTGGAAACCAATTATCAAATGACGGGCCAGAGAGAATTTTGGATTTAACACCTGACGCCGTCAGGTGTTAGGAAGTGTAGGCCGTCAGGAGTAAAGTTAAAGAGTGACGGCCCAGAAAGGTTTATAAGGTGACGGCGTCAGAAGTGGATCTAGGCCATCCGAGAAACCTAATGGCGGCTAGCTGACGGCGTCAGAACCTATAACCTGACGCCGTCAGAATGTAAAATCTATATATAGTTTTCTAATTTTCATTCATTAGTGGTGGAACTTTGTGGAGAACTTTTAGGGCAAAACCCTAAGAAGAATTTTCTGTAACTTTTAGGGTTTCCAACCCTTGGAACCCTCATGTTTAATTAAAGATAAGTCTTCACTTTAATTTAATCATCATGTCTATGTGTTGGTTAACTATCTATCTTGCTTGTCTTTCAATTAACATGTGTAGCTAAATTCTAAAGTGTTTGCTTAGATCTAATGAAACCTAACTATTGATTATTGGTTAATTGGTGTGTGTTGTTGTTTGTTGGGATGATTGTTCCATCAATGTTAGGCTCAAGAAAACCGGCCAACCTCCTTTATGGTAACGTGCTGGAACGTATTGGGAAACATGTAGCCAAGGCATACTAGGCTATTAAGGTAGTATTTAATGCATGAGCCACTGTTTACAATCCCTATGGTTGTACCGTACATGGCATAGGAGGAGATAAGAGCTCATAGAATTGGAGAGATATGTATGCCACTCCATGAGTTATTAGGAATACACCCTTCATCCACACAAGTAACATACATATCAATTAACCGGTAAAAGATAGTTAGGGAGTAATGAAATCTAAGTAAACACAATTTTATCCATATTGTTTTCACAACCAAATAGTTTAGATAATTTTAATTTCTTTTGCAATAGTAGTAATTTTGGGTTAGTTGACTAGCAACTAATTCCGCCCACTCTTTCAAAACCGAGATTTTACCTGCTTTCATAAAAATATAAAAATACAAAAAGAATCTTCCTTCCACCCTTAGGCCTATTAGAGTAGTTTTTCTATCCTAACGAATACTATTCCCTGTGAGAGAACGATCAATCCCCCGTACTTACCAATATCCTATACTACTACGGTCAGGTACACTGCCTGGTGGGGTTGTAAGCCTCTTGAGATCCCTCGAGAGGTAAAACCTGTTGTAAGGTCACAAAACCACGCATCAAGTATTTGGCGCCGGTGCCGGGGAATAGTTATTGTTTAGGTAGAATTTTTATTTCTTTAGGTCTACTCACTAGATTCCTTTCTAGCGAGATTTTTATTTTATTTTTCTAGGATTTTCTTTAGTCTATCTTTTTCTTCGTGCTTTTGTTCGTAACCTTTGCCATCCGCCATCATAGAAGGTGGTAATATCCTTGATCCCAACAACCCACTTCAACCAAACCACCCACCACAACCAAACCAACCTCCTAGACCCCACCCCTTAGGAGAGTATTCCTGACCTATCCACCTTGGATTGAGCTCACTCAAGGAGCCAATGTCACTCCCTTGCGATCCGACACCATCCGGTTGGTGCAAAGTGGATGCGCATTCCATGGACTTCGATCCGAAGATCCAAAACAACATTTCAAGGATTTTCTCAAAATATAAAAATACAAAACGAATCTTCCTTCCACCCTTAGGCCTATTAGAGTAGTTTNTAGAAACTTGGGTTAGTTGACTAGCAACTAATTCCGCCCACTCCTTCAAAATCGAGATTTTACTGCTTTCATAAAAACATAAAAATACAAAAATAATCATCCTCCACCCTTAGACCTTAATTAGAGTAGTCTTTAACCTAACGAACACTATTCCCTGTGAGAGAACGATCAATCCCCCGGTACTTGCCACTACACTATACTACATCGGTCAGGTACACTGCCTGGTGGGGATTGTAAGCCTCTTGAGATCCCTTAAGAGGTAAAACAAAGTGCGTAAACAATCCCACGCGCATCAAGCTCACTCAAGGAGCCAATGTCACTCCCTTGCGATCCGACACCATCCAGTTGGTGCAAAGCGGATGCGCATTCCATGGACTTCGATCCGAAGATCCAAACCAACATGTCAAGGATTTCCTCAAAATATAAAAATACAAAAAGAATCTTCCTTCCACCCTTAGGCCTATTAGAGTAGTTTTTCTATCCTAACGAACACTATTCCCTGTGAGAGAACGATCAATCCCCCGTACTTACCAATATCCTATACTACTATGGTCAGGTACACAGCCTGGTGGGGTTGTAAGCCTCTTGAGATCCCTCGAGAGGTAAAACCTGTTGTAAGGTCACAAAACCACGCATCATAAATCTATCTTTGTTATGCATTTGACACAGGTTACCATCCTTAATTTTGGGGTTTTCTCTTTCGGGCATAGCTTTATTAAACCGCTACCCTCTTTCAGCCATCAATAAGCTTCAGGTATGTCGGGAATAGGTATTACAGGTCGGGTTATAGGGGTTATGGGGGTATTCAAGTAATAATACAAGTACTATGTATCAAGAGTCGTGATTCTTTCTGATATGCAACCTTTTTTTTATCAAAACCAATAGCTTATAAAGAAATAATCAATATGGCAAAATCGGAGGTTGGCTACTCAAGCATAAAGGAACTCTACTATGGCATATATTGAAAATTACTGAGGTCCAATGCTTTAATTGTTTGATCTGGAACTCATCGTTATGAAATGGGGAGTCGAACAAGTTGTAGTAGAATTAAGGTCGGGTGATCTTTGTGGCGAAATTGGGGTTCTTTATCATAGGCGAGTCATGTAATGGGGTGAAATGGGTCATCTTAAGATTACCAACCTTTCATTTGATATGTTATGTTGCGTCAATTTAATGGTGTTCCATTGCAGGATCTTTCAAAGCCAAAGTTAGCGGCCAAATTTAGAGTCATCTGCACCTGATGGCGCATTAGAAAATACCTATATTCACATAACACGCAGACTGAAGATCTATATCACTTGAGGTAAACCCTCCAAACAAGTAAATTTGTTACGAAATATCATATTTTGACACCTTTGACCATTGCTAATGAAAGGTTCAGTTTGGCTATGTTTTATCTCTTAGAGGACAATGGTTAAAAAAAGTAGCTTAAAATACAACATCTCAATAGACCGGAAAGTGGCTTAAAATACAATAGTTTTGCTCTAAACAGTTACATTATTTCCAGACAAGATTAACTTTTTAAGTAGTTTAGCAAACTGATTTCCTAAAATCAAATTGTCATGCAACTTTGAAGAAGCCACTTATGATGGCGACAAGTGAAAGATTAGTCAATTTATACAAAGAGGTTAATAGTTTGATACAGCAAGTGCGGGGTGATTATGGTTTGGAAGTGTCAATATCTTATTTCATAAGATGGAGTAATCTATATTTGCTAAAATTATGGTATCTTGCAGCCCACTTTACTATAGTATAAACACATTTAGGCGTCAATGCCAAACACCGCTTTGTTGCATAAAAATGATTTTTACATATTTAACTAGGAATATTAAGATTAACACAACTGAATCACCCAACAGTAGTCTCTCTAAGATCGGAAATTTTTTTAATGATAAATAAAAAGTGGACCTTTTTCTATTTTATACATCGCTACTTCTCTAAACATTGGAATTTACATTCCCCAATTTTAGGTAACTTAACAGTAGGGTCTAGAAGTTGGTCAATGAGCGCTTCTTGGAGTCTTCTTCTATGATCTCTACGTAATTAAAGTCGACATGATACTATTGGTTTCAGCCGTTTTACGTTTTTTATTTGGTGGGAACCATTGTTTTACTTTTATGTTATGAGAGGAACAAAAAATGACATTTTATTGCATTTGCTATTCAACTAATGAGCTAATATTATTCAACGGTACTGGTATCTTTTTATGGCTTTCACAAGTGACTTTTACAAAATATGTTCATCCTTATCACATCTTGGCAATTCTTTGTGCAATTCCTAGAGGTATATATAACTTTGATTATGCTTAAGATACATATTTAAAATAATTAACTATAAGTGGAAATTGCTTATTAGGGAGGATAGTGTAATGGGCTAGGTAGACCGGATCAGTCTTTTTTCTTTAATATGAAATTTACAAATAATTCTCATTATAAGCAATTTTGTTACAAGGATGGTCTAACTTATGAAGTAAGATGATCATGGGTTGATTGTAGAGAATAAGTAAATGTTTTTCTACTTGACCATATATGTTTAAATACAAGTTTAGTAGGCTTTTATTTCTTGATATACTTGAATGAATCATGAAAGGAATGAAAATGAATAATCTTTTCTGCGTTTTCCAATAGGTGGGTGAACTAATTGGAGGATTTGACAAAGTTTGGGAAGCATAGAAGATTTGTTGTCGTCAATTATGTAATGAAGCAGAGACAAAAAATTGCCCTCCAAGCTATATCAAACCATCGAATACTATTACGCAGTAATATTTTGTTTATACTTAACCAAAACAAAATTATAGTTCAAGTAAGGTTTGGATTTGTTAAAATGGCATCTTTAGTCTTATCTAATGAAATTGTAAAGTTATTTGATGTATAAGTTGTCGGATTCAATGAGAACCATTGAAGGTGAAATCCCAAGGTGGGTGTTTGACCACCACAGTGTAACCACCCACGGCTTAGTAATTCTGTATATCATTAAGTTAACTAAACATTTAATGTTTGCTTCAAGATAAGTGATGTAATTTTTCTCTAATGACCAAGCGTACCAGTTAATCGTTAAGTAACAACATCAGAAGTGAAGGGCTTTACAATGACTATTAATATAAGTAAATGTATAATATATTCGATTATGTTGTCTAACTGAATGAGTCCATGGTGTCTAACTTAAAATAAATTCCATTATGTTGTCTAACTGAAGTTATAAATGTTGCAGTAACGGGTCAAAGTCATGCGCTTCAATGAAACGTACCGGCAGTCAAGGTTCTGGAATGAAGGTGTCAATCAGGAATCTTGGCCCATCTAAGATTTAACAAATGCAACATTCATGTAAATAAGTTTGTAAACACGAAGGTTGTTAAGCTTTACATTTTATCTCATATTCGATAAACGTATGTTTCTTTTCATTCTTAATCCATTCAACATATAATTTAACTAATACCTTCGTATACAGATATCTTACTATTCGAAAAGTAATACACTCAAAGAATAATCACAAGTCATGCCCGCCCATTGGGCGGGCTTTGAAGTCTAGTGTATATATATATATATATATATATAAAATCATCAAAAAGGGGAGATTGTTGATATAAGTAATGTCTAAAAACGTTATTAATATTTTTCAATATCTCTATGTTTTAATAATCACAAAACATAAACTCATTAAACGAAAGATTATAACGTAAATAAGTATTTACTTGTATATATTCATTTCAAAAACTTAATCACTTAAGGTATGAATAAACAAAGTATTTAGTGAACTATATGATCAAAGGAACATTTTCTTAATAACTAGATTTTTTACAAAATGTCACAAACATTTTATATCTTTTACAAAATCATTTTTGGAATTAAAAGAATATGTTTAAATCATTATAAATATATGAATTCAAATTTTTAACAGAAAATGGCAAAAATGGTCAAGAAAAACCTTCCCCACAAAAGGACAAAACTGTCCAACGTTCTGGAGGGGGCAGCCCCCTTAATTCACTAGGCGGCCCCCTTAATTTTAAGGGGACCGGCCCCTCAATTAAGGGGACCGGCCACGCTCCAAAACAGTGTTTTTCTCCCCTAAATACTGGACTATTACTGATTATTTTCTCACCTTTTGCACTCTAAACTTTCTGATCTAAATCTCCATTTCTATTCTCCAAAATCCTTTGATCATATATACATAAATCTTTGTTTCAAAGTGAACCAAGCCTCAACCTTTCAAGTGCAAGAGAAGAATACTTCAATCTATCAAGACAAGAAGTATTACAACTTGTTGTGACCTCCACATCCAAGTTGTTAGAGCATCATCCAATATATCTATTTCTTTGTGTATTAGTTGTGAATATTTGATAAAAGATAGATTAGCAAGGCGTGTAGATTGAGAAATTATGAAGTAAGATAGGTGTGAAGATAGATAGATGTGAAGAAGAAATAGTGTATATCAAGTAGATAGGTGTGAAGAAGTAGTGGTGTGATTAAGTAGTGACTAGGTGTGAAGAAGTTGTGTAGAAGGTGTGAATAAGGTGTGACGAAGTTGTGGTGTGAAAATTAGTGTGTAAGGTTTTCTCCGCCATAAGGGAGCTTGTTGACATAGTGAAGAAAACTCTCGAGTTAGGTGCTCGTGGAGTGGAGTAGGGCAAGGAAGGTGTCCTTGTAGCCGAACCACTATAAATCTCTTGTCTCGCGGTTCGATCTTTCCATCTCTTACTTATTACTCTACTTACATTATTATTGCTTTAGTATTTAGTTTATAGTTGTTTATATTGTGCAAGACTTGAATTCACATAATATCGAATCTACAATTTTTAAAGTAAACAAAACATATACACAAAGTTTTTCATAACAAATTAAAAAGACGTAAAACTATTCAACCCCCCTTCTAGTTTTCCACACTATCCTTTGAGCAGACAGAACATCACTAGTAGCAAAAGTTTCTTTTAAACAAGAACCATCAACAAAACTAAACTTATCTCTAGCTTGCAATGCAAGTTTCATAGCACCTGACCAAATTCTATAATTCTCAGTACCAAGAAGCTTAAATGGAATCAAAGCATTACCAATATTATCATTAGACTAAATATGTTAAGGATTACCAGGATGAAGACTACTAATTAACACAGGTGGAACATCACCACCACCACTACTAGAACCAATAGCCATAATAACAGATAATCAAAATCTCAAAAAACAAATAGACAAATAAAAATCAAATAACCTTTAAGACCAACACATAACATATAACCACCAATAAGCAACCACCAACTTCCAAGACTACCCAATATCCTAACCTCCAACAATCTAGACTCAACAAAACTACGGCTAAAAACAAAAACTAGAAATATAAATACACACACCCAAGAATAACCAAATATCAGCAAAGAAGACTGAGGGTGGCCAGAGCAGGTATCCGTACCACTCATGGTGGCAGGTCAAGGATTTAACCACCCCGTTTGCACCTTCTTAACTAGGTAATTGTTATCTTAAGTGAAAGATGCAACTTACAGTACTATACCACAATGCAACGGAAGAATCACTATCATAGTGTCTCTTATACCATGTAAAAATGGTAAAGAATACACAATAACCAATCGTTACATCCAACCAACCACCCATTGGTGTATTTATTAAGAATGAATCAAGATCCTTATCAAACGAATTAGATCAACAATAAAAATGAAAGTGTAATCCCCTTTTGAAGGATCTAACACACCTCACTACAAAACACTCAATCACTCACTGTTATTGTTCAAACAGATTGATCAATATAAGACAATAGACTAGACACACAAGATATTAGAGATGATATCTTGATCAACACTATGAAGACTAAAGATTACTTAAGAGAGAATACAAGACTACACACAGTTGATTGAAAACGATTATGAAACCTTAGCACTGGTTAAGTGCTTATATAGTAGATATTTCCACTTCAGACTTTTATGTCTTCAAGACTTGTCATACAGGTCCCAACTCTATCTTTAGTTATAAGAACTTAGAAGAAATGGCAATTCTAGTCCCTCAAGTAGTTTGACTGAGCAGCTTGACCATCTTGACCATATTGTTCACAACTGTAGTTATACATCTCTCATTAACATTTGTTAAAAAAATAGTAGAGGATGTTTAATACTTTGATTCGTTGAATGAAATAAAACTTGTTTCATATTTTGACATCGATCGTTAAAAATTAATATTTAAAACACATCAATAACAGTAGATTTATTTTTGCTGTAGGAAAAACAATAAATTTATCTTTCAAATAATAAAGAGTTATAAAGCTCAACATTCTTATATATTCTTGTCCAACCTTGCAAATATTTATGTGCATAAAGTAAATTTTATTGTAAAATAGGTTGGTGGGATAACATGTTAAATTAAGTTAAGGTAATTCAACGTACTTTCTTCTCGTGCAAAGCTCATAAGAGACCTTAAGCAATACTTTTTTACCTCAAAAAATTTATTATAATTTGGTGAGTTGAATTAGATTAGACTTGTAGCATACCTTCTTGTACAATAGAATATGTGTTTATACCTCTCTCATCAACATTTTTGACATATCACTTATCGTATACATCATCACTCATCAAAAGTTGTATCTTTGAGCTCTTAGCGATGCAAAGATTGTATATTCAATCAATTGCAACGTATGATGATTTGTGAAGACTATCAAAGTGTGTTATTTATACTTACAAAAGATGAAGACTTTTAGGTTTCTCACTTAAACTTCAAATTAATATGATGAATTTATGTCTAGCAACTCAAAAGATATATGACCGGTTGATATTGATAGGACTCAAAATATCTCATTGATTACATAAACTCAACTTAATAATAAGGACTTGAATCACTTGAATCATAAAGACTTGCTTTTATATAATAGGACTCAATCTTTTAGTATTACAGATGTAATCCAAGTGTGGTATTTTGCTGAAGTGTAATGAAGCTAAACTAGAAAGACAGCACCCGCCGCAACTCTTATTGTTTTGTAATGAAAGTTTATGGTATCTTTACATATATCGTGTAAACATTTTCTCTCTGGCTAAAGGGAGTATAAAATGTCATGGAAAATTGTGTTCAGTTTTTGATAATAAGAAACAACAACAGATTACCATCCAATTTGCAAAGCCATTTTTTTTATAAAGGTAAAACAAATACATAAAAGAAAAGGTTATTTACAAAGAATAATTCAAGTATAAACTAATTAAGACATGTCGCTAATTAGCCCATCACTTGACTTAAGAAAACAATACTAAGGCATTAGGGAAACCCCAAGCCCTATACTAATGAAAACTATCAGCAGGCACACAAAACTTTAGAAGACAAAACTACTTGTTGGTATACTTGTATTTCTGCACAAACTTGGTTAATAACCAAGTATATATACTTGAACCATTTATCTAGGTAGAACTTTTTTCCATATTCCTGATGTTAACTTGATCACTTATATTCCTAGAGTTAACTTGCTTCCATTCAAAACATAAACCAAAAACAACAACCCATCCATCGTTACTACTATTTTTAATCATAAGCCATAGCATATATACCTGTTTGAAAATCTTCAGTACTGCAACACTTTCTAGCTTCCTTAGATACTTTAGTATTAAAACATCTGTTAGCATCCATATATTCAGTTTGACGAAGAGGTGGATTCATGTTACAAAATAATTAACCTTTATTTTATAACATTAAATCTACATATAACAATCTCAACCTGTAGATATATAAAAAAAAGGGCGATAAAACATGGGTGGATTAACGCAACACACCCATTACCCAACACACCCATTTTGCAACATTCGAAATAACAATTATGATCTTTGACTCATTACCAAACCCAACCAAAATATAAGTATGCAACAATTAATGCACCTCTTATCATACCTGAAAACTTAAAAGACCATTGTAACACCCCCAATTTCGTGATACATAGCAGAATTTAATTTGCATGTTACTTCATGACACAACAATTATAACAATAGTAACGAACTCTCATTGAGTCATTTTAAAATAGTTATCATTCGAATTATATAAAGATCAGAGTTAAGAAAATTAGATCCCAGTAGTTTAATGGTTTACATAAAAGTTTTTGAATGACAATAAAATTTATAGCCCTCTTGAATATCCCTCCTCTTCCATGCCAGCCTCGATCATTATGGACATAAAATAAACATGCTAAAGTGTGAACACAAAGGTTGGTGAGTTCTTAGAGTTTGTATTAATAATTGAGGAAACTTTTAAAAATCATCGTGGCAAGTCTATGTAAATACTAAATGTAGTTCTTAAAACTTTCAAGTGTATGACTATTGTACTAAATACAATATCACATATAGGTAGTGTTTATGTTACTCGTAATTGGACCAAGTCCTGTTTGTTTCGTTTGCTTGCTCTAACTGAGTCGACTTCATTGTTGCATTAATCCCAATAGATCTAACCATAGTATTCGTACTAACTACGCATAGTGCTTAATGGTTCTTGATAAAAAAACACTAAGTATGGCAATAATGTTACTTAGCATAAACAAACATTTAGTTCAGATACAACACATAGTTAGCAAATAATCGAAATTGAAATTAAAAGTAGTTGAACATGTATCTCCCCCAAAGAGTTTATAAAACAAGTATAAAAACGGGGCTATAACTCACCGTGGGTTGGATGATGTTTTAGTGCTTTAACGAATTCGATGGATAAGCTAGAAAACCTCTACCGCGCAACCTAGAATATGATGTTATGTCTTAGGTTCTAAAACAACAAAGTGGATATATAAACATGCTTTATATAGTTATTACATTAATTATGCTTGGATGTTTAATGTTTGTAAGTATAAGTGGTCAAGTATTAATATTCGTCACGTTACGGGTTTCTAGTTATTTTAATATTTCCGAATTAATTTATACGCCATTTCTAAACCTTATATGATCACAACTCGATTTTTACATCTTCGAAAAGTATTTAAATGAAATTTACAGATTTGTAGGTCCCACGGTCTCTAAAGTTACCGAGCTAATGTGAAATTACTAACTTGTCCTTAAATAAACATGCTGTTTGCTTCAGCAACTTATGGTCTCACGGAATTGGCCATAGGTTGGTCTGTACCACTCCATTTTACGTTCGTTTTTCGGCAACGTTTAAGTTAGGATGTTATCTGCAACGTTTATGTTTTGACCAAAAAGGGGTTCTAGTCAGGTTTTATGAGTTTTACCCGATTATTTACGGGATGAGCCAAGTGGCAAGATGACCACAAGACATAGATCTAACTCCCTATGTTTTCACCTAAGTTTCTCAGTGCATATATTTTTTCTAAAAATTCCATTTATACCCTCGTGTCCAGTTTCTGTTTTGCAAACATAGTCCTTTCGACAATTTCTAGTGTTTTAGTCCAATTATCCAAGCACAATCAAGTATAATAACCATATAAAACATATTACATACATGAAATACTAATATTTACAGTAATCAAAGGTAAACATAGGAGTTTGCTTACAATCCTTGTGATGAAATTAACTAGAATCATGAACTAGGATCACTAAATCCTATAGCTTCAACAAAACCCTTAGCTTCCAATATTTAACCACCCTTGCAAATCTTTGTTAGACTTGATTTATTCCTTGTAAGAATCTTATTTACTCAGCCCCTAATCACCTTGTGTAGCTAGTAAATCAACCATGGAATCACCAAAGAAACACTAGTTTCATGTAGAGGTTAACTAGGCCTTTAACTTTGTACTGTAACTTGTAGTTTGAAGATCAAAGGATCATGGTGCTAAGGATTACAGGGTGTTCGGTTTTGGTGATGAAAAGATGAAGATAAACGTGTTTTCTAAGTCATTGAATGAATATCTATATTATAGAATGAGGAGGTTAAGTGTTGTAAGTTTTTGATGAACTCAAATAAGTACATTTTATTGTCATCGTTTATCCTATTTAATTAACTTGTTTTACTTTATTATGTATGAGAATCGGTGCTTTAATGTTTACTTTAGTGATTCTCAGGTAAAAACAGGTAAAAGGTGAAACTTGGCGATTTTGGACTAATTACAGAGCAAAATGAGCAAGATGTCAAAAGTCTACTGAAACCCAGAAGATGCGTCGTATCTCTCTCAAAAGATACGCCGTAATATCAACTTAGATGAATTCGAAGACCATTACCTGACTTTGAAGAATGCGCCGCATGGGATTCTACCATGCGCCGCATATGAAACTTTGGTCAAAGAAGAAGATCAAGCTCGTTCTATTCCAGATACGCCGCATCACACAATTGACATACGGCGTATCACTATCAAGACTTCACCAGAAACAATCCAATACAACTGAAGGGCATGCGCCGCATAAAGTTTCAAGTTACGCCGCATCTAAAGGCGGTGTACGAATATTCCAGAATATAATAAGCTTGGACCCCACGCGAAGTTAAGTCAATGCGCCGCATCTCATCATTACATGCGCCGCATCGAACACTCAGACAGAAACTATAAATACCCCAAGACCTAGACGAATTGGGTGTGAACCATAACCCTAAGGAGGTGAATTCAGACGAACAAGCAACACAAGACACACCCCAAACGAAGATCTAGAGCTGTAAGAAGGTCCTGCATGTATTTAATTCATTAAGTAGTTTTGTTTTATTGTATTAGTAAGCTTTAATTCATCAGGATTGATGGCCGGTAGTTTGTGAGTACGCAATAATCAAATGCCCGCCTTAAAATTGCTTTCCCATCAATTAAAGTTTATATGTTTGATGTCTTTGCTGAACTTATATTAATTCATTGATTACCTCTGTGTCTAGCTGAGCACTGCTGGGCCGCCATACCCCTTCCTCGCCTATTTACTCCGATGTCTTTGGGTAAGTAGGATATTCATAAGTAATCATTAAGGGTTTACTCGCCGATATAATAGCCAACGAGTACGGATTAATTATATACACTTCGTATAAAACTAGCAATAAAGCAAGTGACAAGCTACTTAATTATCAGGGACAGGTCTTCCTATTGTCTCTATTATCTATCTGTGTACGTGTATGTTATTCGCTGATTTGTTCTCATTAGTATTTACTGTTTAATTAGATAACCAAACTGTGCCAGTCTCTCAAGTTGAACCCCCTTTTGTTAGATTAGATTGTAAAAGTAACTTAGATATTAAAATACTAATTAGGATAACTAGATAATACGTTCCACTCTTAGTGATCGACACTCTGCTTACCATTATATGCAAACTGACCGGGTACACTGCTCGTTAAGTATGTGTGTGTGTGTGTTATTGATAAGTCGGCTAAATATAAATGTAAAACTTGAGTAGGCATTAACACTGCTAAACCGCAACGACACATCAAGCGCACCAAGTTTTTGGCACCGCTGCCGGGGAGTGAATTGTTATTATCTGTTAAATTTATTAGTACTTTGATTAGTTTTTCTTTTTATTAGGTTATTAGAAACTAACCCCTAACTTGTTGTATATTAAATAGATTGCATTCATTGTATAATTTGCATATTTACTATTTTTGTGTGTTTTATTTTCTGTAATTTTCCTTTTTATTTTTATTTTCTTTCTTTGTACTTACTGACGTTGTACTGTGCAGATACAAACGATACGGCGCATCTATTTATCGGATGCGGCATATTGCGTTTTAATTTTATAAAATACAACGCGTTTAATAACTCTAGTACGACGCTTCTTTCCCCAAGATACGGCGTATTCTGTTTTTAATAAAGAATTTTTCGAAACCCTAACGCCATGCGACGCATCTGTTTTAACAGATACGGCGTATTTAATAATTAAATTAAAAACAGTTTTCGAAGTACTAAACAAAAGCGACGCATCGATTTTTATCGATACGACACATTTACTTAATAAAAAATCTTGTATTTTGAAACGTAACGAAAATACGGCGCATTAGCTTGTGCTAATACGGCGCATTTAAATTTTTATAAATATAATTGATTTTTTATCTGACAGGTACGGCGCATTCTAATTCATGAGCGGCGTATCTATTTTCTGAAAAATAAAAGTCTGATTTAATTTTAACGTAATAAGATACGGCGTATCCTTTTTCAGGGATACGACGCATCGTCTGCAGATATCAGCAACTTTACTTTTCGTATTTCATTTTCTAATTCATCAATCTCTCTTCCAGNTCTTTTTATTAGGTTATTAGAAACTAACCCCTAACTTGTTGTATATTAAATAGATTGCATTCATTGTATAATTTGCATATTTACTATTTTTGTGTGTTTTATTTTCTGTAATTTTCCTTTTTATTTTTATTTTCTTTCTTTGTACTTACTGACGTTGTACTGTGCAGATACAAACGATACGGCGCATCTATTTATCGGATGCGGCATATTGCGTTTTAATTTTATAAAATACAACGCGTTTAATAACTCTAGTACGACGCTTCTTTCCCCAAGATACGGCGTATTCTGTTTTTAATAAAGAATTTTTCGAAACCCTAACGCCATGCGACGCATCTGTTTTAACAGATACGGCGTATTTAATAATTAAATTAAAAACAGTTTTCGAATTACTAAACAGAAGCGACGCATCGATTTTTATCGATACGACACATTTACTTAATAAAAAATCTTGTATTTTGAAACGTAACGAAAATACGGCGCATTAGCTTCTGCTAATACGGCGCATTTAAATTTTTATAAATATAATTGATTTTTTATATCTGACAGGTACGGCGCATTCTAATTCATGAGCGGCGTATCTATTTTCTGAAAAATAAAAGTCTGATTTAACTTTAACGTAATAAGATACGGCGTATCCTTTTTCAGGGATACGGCGCATCGTCTGCAGACATCAGCAACTTTACTTTTCGTATTTCGTTTTCTAATTCATCAATCTCTCTTCCAGCGAACAAATCCTACTGACGATTTTACCTGTGATGACAGGTGCTAATATGGAAGGTTTAACAATGAACGAATATCCTGCTATGGAGCAGAAGGTTAGTAAGCCATGTGAAAGATCCGGCACCAAGAACCTATTGACTTTGGAAAGTGATGACGAGTGTGATAATTATGAAGTTAACTTGAGCAAGTTCCGAGCAATATGCGGTACTAAGAGCTCAGCATTAAAAAGAGAACCACTACTTTCAGATTCACTTGATGATTTCGATGCTATTGATCTCAACCTACCAACAATCGATCTTCTGCTCAAGTCCAAATCTCTATCCTACATGCCCGTTTGTACATTTGAGGATTGTGGAGATGTTGACTTCAATATATTAGCTATCGATGCTGATCTATTTTCCTAGGAAACTCCTCTAGAAACAACATTTATGGAATTCAAACGCTTGAGTTGCATGGAGAATGATTTTTTCACTCACAACTCACTAATAAGCTACACAGAAGATGAATTGCTCCTTTTATGGCCAATCATTGAATCCAAGGGGCTAGTTTGGACTACTATCGAAGAGAAAGATGGGAGGTTTCAAATCGAATACATGAGCTCCACTGATGCAATAACCACATCAAGCAACCAAAGCTGTGACGTAAAACCTATGCAACCTTCTTATATGCCTTATTCCGAACAGCACTGGGGGTTGGACAAAAGCAACCTAGATGACGAAAGAATTTATGCTGAATTGGAGGTTTTGTTTCATAAGAAGTTAATAAGATTGATGGATATCTCTTTGGAAGAATGGCTTGAACTTAAATATGGAGATCCTGAATTTGCACCCATGAATGATGTTAAATGTATAGTGACTTCATGGCTTACACGAAGGTTTAAAGAGCAATTCGATGAGTTCATGGAGATAAAGAAGAAAATTATTGGTAGTACTGGCTTTGACGTCAATTTCGATCCAAACGATGTTGATTTTTCGGATTGGTTAGCTAGTAAATTCAACAACCATAAGACCATGGATCACGCTACTAAGAATGTACTATGGGTATACTGGATGAGAGGGGAAGATGAAGAAATTGAAACAGACAACGATTCATTGTGTAATGAATCCACTATTGAAGAATGCATCATGGAACTATTTAGCATTAATGATGATTTGTTTCATTACGAAACCTCCTTATGCAGACAATTCAAAGAATTTAACTACCTTCTTCAAATTGATGATGATGTGCTCACAGGAGATCTTCCAGGATTCAAAACATATGAAGAATTCAAAAACACCTGGTACTATGAATGGAATGATCAAATACCATGGGTTCAGGAAAAACCATGGCAATATGGGCATACCACCCACACTTGTAAACCCTTCCGCTTCAAGAATGGAAGTAGTGAATGGCCAACTTGCGACTAGAAGAATGATGGAACCTGTAATGGGGGAAGCATAATTGGAATGAGAAGGGTTGGCAACAATGTTTACTTTGAAGACTATGATTGGTATGATAAAGTTGAAGACACCCCACGAAGAGCGGAAGCATTGCAAGAAAAAGGGAGAATCAAATACTTAAAGAACATAAAAGGAGCATCAAACACTACTTTCTGGGAATGGGTGCATAGAGAGTTTGATGACTACACAAAGCTTAATCGACGACTACAATGGGAATTGAAAAGAAAGTGGAACCAGATCCAAGATTACTATCAATCAATTAATTTAGAAAACTATTATCCCGATGATCCACAAAGAAGATTAATTGAAGAACTTGATGACTATTTACGTACGGATAATTATTCTAGATTTGTTGATAAAATGAGGAAGAATTCATTGAGAGAAAATGTCGACTACTTGGGATCCCTTATAATGAACCACCAATAATAATTTCTGAAAAATTTGAAGTCATCAAATACTCTCTGGGACCACATGAAGAATATGTTGCAACAAAAGTCAAAGAATATATTAGATTAGATCGATCCGAAGAGAATGTTGCAGAACTGCATGGTAACATCTTTCGAATGAAGGAAGAAGGATGGCACATTGCAAGAGTAAAATACAAGCTGAATGTGAGTCTAACTTGAAGTCTCTGGAATAAAGACAAGTGCTGACCGGGAGACAACCTGGAACTTTTTATCTATTTTCTGTTTTGTGTCGAGTCTGTCAGACGTGCAGAAGATGCGACGCATCTCCACCATGGAATGCGGCGTATCATCTGCACTGGTCATATCTTATTTTTCGGCATTTTTATTTTTCGACTTTAAAACATTCTGTCAGTTTATTTAATGCGGCGCATCCCTGTTTAAGGATACGACGCATCTTTTATCCTGATTCATATTAATTCCAGGCTCGATACGGCGCATCTCCTTCCATAAGATGCGGCGTATCGACTGACCTGATGATTTACAAAATTTTTTTTAGGTTTTATTTTTACTAACTACTAATGTATTATGCAAGTTTGAACCTTCTTAACTTAGGTGTGTTAAAGTCTAGGTGGTATTATAGATTCCTGAACTTTTTGTGGAAACATCATTCATGAAGCTTAAACGTTCTAATCCATAAGAAAGTTGATCTTTGCTCGTAAACGCATAATGGAGGATCATTCCGAGCAAATATCAAGGAAGTTTTTCTATTCTATTTCTTTTATTTTCCAATTTTTAACCTTTAAAGCAAACAACGAGGACGTTGTTTAACTTAAGTGGGGGGATGGAGAATTAGAACACTTACTTGTCCAAACTTTTTCAAAATATGCTTAAAATGCACTTAATATATCAAACTTTAAAATATTTTAGCATGTTTTTGTTTAAGTCTAAATTACATAGCCGCACACATAACATTACTTTTTGCCTAAAATCAAAAATTTTAGTGTGCTGGTGACTTGTAAACTTTAGAACTTGGCTTGTATACAATTAGAGACCACCATAATGAGTATTATCGATATAATTGGAGTGACTTGTCTAACTTGGTAAAATTCTAGTATTACACCCAAAAAGCCTTTATATGTTATGTAATATTAACTAACTACACCGGTTAGTTAATGTAGAATACTCAAAATATAATATGTATGGTTCTTGTAGTTATGGATCGAATCAAGAGAAGAAAGAAAGATGAAAGTTTAGAGAGAGAGAGAGAGAGAGAGAGAGAGAGAGAGAGAGAGAGGAAACTTAGAGAGAGAAAGAAACCAAAAAAAAAGAAAAATAGATTAAGGAAGGCTCACCCTCTCCAAGGATGGAGAGGGTATTTATATGTACATGAGTTTTTTCCACTTGGGCTGCGGATCAGGCATACAGTGGGTAAAGACCCGTCCTTCTTCCGCGAATACTAACTACTTCTAATCTATGTTCTACTAACTATTATAACTACTACGAGCTAAACAATGCTTAATCGTATTTGGGGTGACCGAATCTTTCTTATACAAAAATCGTATTCCTAACAATCTCCCCCTAAGGGAGGTCACCCCAAATTTAAATCTTGAATTCTTGCATTGAGATCTTAGTAGATTCTGTTGTAGCTTGTAATTGTTGATTCTTCATTGATAAACGACTCAAGATGACTTCCTTGATGTATAGGATGATCTTTGACTTTGCTCTTTTGCTCATCATTCAAATACTTAGCTTCAAGTCATCTTTGAGTGAAAGTGTCTCTTCGTGATGTTGTGATTATCTTTGTGTTGTCATGCTTACACGTTTCTAGATCATGATCTTCTGCATCAGAGTTGTGGAAGCATAGTTGAAGCCCATTACTTGATCATGATATCTTTAGTTTTGATGTTGAAGTGTAAGCATGAGATGGTGAATCTGCATCTTTTCAGTAATCGGCATCAATCGTCAGCTTCTTTGTCTCTGGTGTAAGTACGCCTTTCCAACATGCCCATACATCTTAGTTGAGTAGATCTTCATGGTTGAATAGTTCTGACGACTCATTTTAGATGTTGGTATGAGCATGTGGAACTAGAGTGATAGTGGTGATCATGATAAGTATGGTATGTTGAGCTGCATAAAACTTGGTTAGTAATAAACATACCGGCACTTACAAGTTAGGATTTCGAAATCATCAACAGCATAGTGTGAAGACTTTCTCTAATCCTTACCAAGGCCGTTCCTAATCGGATGCCCCCGAAAGGGCTTTCACTGACATACCGAAGTACACCAACGATTAGGTGAGTCGCTGGAGATCACCCCACGACTGTAGACCTTTTGGAACACCACCGTATACACTAAGCGTAATCCACTGCATCTCTTGGCTTTAGACTCGATAAGTGCACATTGGTTATCCTATGCGGAGACTAGGGAGGGGTCTCCTGTTTCAATATCAACTAGCTCTAAGAGACAAGTCGATAGTTTACACCGGTTCCCCGTGAGAATGAAACAAGCTCTTTCAAGAGAACTTGAGTGGCTAGAAGGTTTAGTGCAGTGCGTCACTGGGTCCATGTAGAATACCAAATAACATCACAAACACATATATTAAGGTGGTTTGGCTCGTTGGTTTTAAGAAAGAGAAGATAGAAATGTAGAGAGAGAAAGTGGTGAAGCCTTAGAGAGAAAACCAAAAAAAAAAGAAAATAGATTATGAGAGAAGGCTTACCCTCTCCAAGGATGGAGAGGGGTTTATATACAATGTGTTTTGCCACTTGGGGCGTGCCACTTGGGCTGCGGAGCAGGTATACAGTGGGTAAAGACCCGTCCTTCTTCCGCAAACTAATCTACGTCTAAACTACTTTTAACTAACTAATATAAAAACTACAAGCTAAGCAATGCTAAATCATGTAAAGGGCGACCGAATATTTCTCTTGGGTGACCGAATCTTTCTTCAACCAAAATCGTATTCCTAACAATCTCCCCCTAAGAGAGGTCACCCTTTTGTAGAATAGACCTTTTGGAACACCACCGTATACACTAAGCGTAATCCACTGTATCTCTTGGCTTTAGACTCGATAAGTGCACATTGGTTATCCTATGCGGAGACTAGGGAGGGGTCTCCTGTTTCAATATCAACTAGCTCTAAGAGACAAGTCGATAGTTTACACCGGTTCCCCGTGAGAATGAAACAAGCTCTTTTAAGAGAACTTGAGTGGCTGGAAGGTTTAGTGCAGTGCGTCACTAGGTCCATGTAGAATACCAAATAACATCACAAACACATATATTAAGGTGGTTTGGCTTGTTGGTTTTAAGAAAGAGAAGATAGAAATGTAGAGAGAGAAAGTAGAGAGAGAAAGTGGTGAAGCCTTAGAGAGAAAACCAAAAAAAAGAAAATAGATTATGAGAGAAGGCTTACCCTCTCTAAGGATGGAGAGGGGTTTATATACAATGTGTTTTGCCACTTGGGGCGTGCCACTTGGGCTGCGGATCAGGTATACAGTGGGTAAAGACCCGTCCTTCTTCCGAAAACTAATCTACGTCTAAACTACTTTTAACTAACTAATATAACAACTACGAGCTAAGAAATGCTAAATCATGTCAAGGGCGACCGAATATTTCTCTTGGGTGACCGAATCTTTCTTCAACCAAAATCGTATTCCTAATAATCTCCCCCTAAGAGAGGTCACCCTTTTGTAGATACTATTGTATCCGCTGTTGATCTTGATTCTTGACTTCTTGCATTGAGATCTTTGTAGATACTTTTGTAGCTCGTAGTCGTTGATTCTTTAATGATGTATGACTCAAGATGACTTCGTTGATGTATATGATGATCTTTTGACTTTGGTCTTCGTTCTTTATCCATATCTTTAGCTTCAAGTCATCTTTGAGTGTATGTGTCTCTTTGTGATGTAGTGATAGTCTTTGTGATGTCATGCTTACACTTTTTTTTTTGTTCATGATTTTCTGCATCAGAGTTGTGGAAGCATAGTCGAAGCCCATTCTTTGATCATGATTTCTTGAGTTATAATGTTGAAGTGTAAGCATGTGTTGATGAATCTGCATCTTTTCAGCAATCTGCATCAATCGTCAACTTCTTTGTCTTTGGAGAGTAAACGCCTTTCCAACATGCTCATACATCTTTGTTGAGTAGATCTTTATGGTTGAAAAGCACTGACGACTCCTTGTAGATGTTGGTATGAGCATGTGGAACTTGAGTGATGGTGGTGATCACGATAAGTGAGGTATGTTGAGCTGCATAAAACTTTGTTAGTAATAAACATACCAGCACTTACAAGTTCGGACTTCGAGATTGTCAACAGCATAGTGTGAAGACTTTCTCTAATCCTTACCAAGGCCGTTCCTAATCGGATGCCCCCGAAAGGGCTTACACTGACATACCGAAGTACACCAACGATTAGGTGAGTCGCTGGAGATCACCCCACGACTGTAGACCTTTTGGAACACCACCGAACACACTAAGCGTAACCCACAAGTGATTACCGAAGTGACCTGCTGTCAGGGCTGCTTGATGTTGACCCTGGCAGGAGTTTCCACTCAATCATTGGGAAATACTTATGTATATTCCCTCATAAGTGTTCTTGGCAGATTGCTAAGATCTGCGTAGGACTCGAAATATTACACCTGGTGCCCTTAATGTTGAACCACCATTGTATAAGTATCAAGTGTACCTATGAGATCTTTTGATGCATCTCTTGGCTCTAGACTCGATAAATGC
>LBNU01018052.1:253662-278841 GCA_014162995.1 Artemisia annua | reverse complement strand
TTCCCTCATAAGTGTTCTCGGCAGATTGCTAAGATCTGCGTAGGACTCGAAGTATTATACCTGGTGCCCTTAATGTTGAATCACCAGAGTATAAGTATCAAGTGTACCTATGAGATCTTTTGGTGCATCTCTTGGCTCTAGACTCAATAAGTGCACATTTGGTTATCCTATTCGGAGACTAAGGAGGGGTCTCCTGTTTCAATATCAGCTCGCTCTAAGAGACAAGTCGATAGTTTACAACGGTTCCCCGTGAGAATGAAACAAGCTCTTTTGAGAGAACTTGAGTGGCTGGAAGGTTTAGTGCAGTGCGTCACTGGGTCCATGACGTCTTAATCTTCAATACCGATGTTACCTTGGTAACAATCAGTAGCATATGAATTGAACCCGGTGTCTGCCCTATGGTTGAATAAATGGAGGGCTATTTCTTTTCACCCTTTCTCATTTCATTTCCTTTTAATTCTTCAACCCCTTCAGTGCTTAACAAGACTTCATAACTAGAACCTTGTTGGGTTTGTTCCAGTCCTAGCTCAGTCTTAGTCGGCACTTTTCCCTTTCTCACTTTTCTCCTTTTTTCAATCATTCCTAAGGACTTCTAATCTATCTATTGGATTGTCCCTGGGAAGATCCTTCCGGTTCTGGTGGATCATGGGAACATATACCTAACCTAACCATCCTTATAACTCCATGCTTTTAAAGTAAATTGGTTGGTCTTTTGGTATTTTTCCACAATCTCCATATAACCAAATTTTTGAAAATTCTCTCAAAGTGTTTATGAAGAAGAAACACATTTTGCTGACACTTTGAGAGTTTTATCATTTTCAAATACTCCCCTCTTAACATGTGCTCAAAAGAAAGAAAGAAATTTGCACATGCCGGGGTGAGTTGCACTTATTTGAATTGATCGGCTCATAATAGACATATACCCGAGGGACACGTTTACGTTGCTTAGTTAAAGGGATCCATTATCAGCTTTTAGGTGATAACTAGCCCTAATAACTAACTTGAAGTTGTTAACATTCCTTAAAAAGGAAGTTAGACCCATCAAAGTATACATTTAAGAAGAGTTTCTCGAAACTGGTACTTTCTACTTTGACTAATCCTTTTCGAGACATGTTTACATCACTGGTTAGACCAGCTTGAAATTATTACCCGGCCAGGACAAGTCATTTCGATTCACGACATTACATGTTTCGTCAATTCATGAGTCAAATTCTGAGTCATAAGCAATTCACGGTTTCTACTTTTTATTGAAAAAACACGCGAAAGACTCTTAGCCACTTGCTCCCCCTCAATATCTGCCCATTGATTAAATCAATTTTGAAAGTCTTTAAAGCTTTGGCACATACGGGTGAGCTTTCATTTGAGATCATTTATTCATCATTTTTCAACACTTGCTCCCCCTCAGTATGTGCTTTGATCATTTATTCATCATTCTTGTTTAGTTGCTTGTTTAATCGTAAGGACCTATTTTGTTCATTTGGGAACCTGTCCAGCGGTTTGCATTGTTGAGGGACTGTTTTTGTAAAATGTTGAAACATGTCATTGGAGTATTTAAGGGGCAGCGGGTACTTCTCTAAACCCTTCTTCTTAACCGCCGCTACTCCTTTCTCTCCCAAATACTTTTTCTAAAACCCGTCTTCAAGAAACCGCCACTATTTGTCCCTCTCAAAGTATACATTTAAGAAGAGTTTCTCGAAACTGGTACTTTCTACTTTGACTAGTCCTTTTCGAGACACGTTTACATCATTGGTTAGACCAGCTTGAAATTATTACCCGGCCAGGACAAGTCATTTCGATTCACGACATTACATGTTTCGTCAATTCATGAGTCAAATTCTGAGTCATAAGCAATTCACGGTTTCTACTTTTTATTGAAAAAACACGCGAAAGACTCTTAGCCACTTGCTCCCCCTCAATATGTGCCCATTGATTAAATCAATTTTGAAAGTCTTTAAAGCTTTGGCACATACGGGTGAGCTTTCATTTGAGATCATTTATTCATCATTTTTCAACACTTGCTCCCCATCAGTATGTGCTTTGATCATAATCCAAAATATTTAAAAATTTTAGCACATACGGGAGCGATTCTTTTTAGTCCAAATCTTCCTTTTGAGTCCAAAAACATCACATTTAATCACTTGCTCCCCCTTAATATGTGCTATGCTTAAAATCCAAAATCTTTATTATTTTAGCACATAAGGGAGCGTTTAAATCAGTTTTTATATTTAAATCACATTCTCTCCCCCGATCATAAAATTTCAAATCTTTTGAGATTTTGTGATCCCAATTGATTTAAATGATTTTCTAAAAAGCTTTGGAGAGACATGTGATAAAATTTTTAAACGATTACTGATTTTGAGACACTATTTAGTTTCACTGTGGCTGGTGCACAAAGTTTTTACAGGTGCAGAAATTTTGAGCACATACGCTCCCCCTCAATTAATGAACCGGTTTTTCATTTTAACGTTTAATAGCCATTAATGTGAGTGGTAACGTATACGAGAAAATTTAGGACCGATAACCACCTTGTACACCACAAAATCTCTTCTGAAGATTTTTAGAATAAAGAGACTTTGGGAAAAGAAGACTTCTCTTCTTTTACTAGAAAGGTTGCACTGAAGCGTACAACTTTTCGGATAATCCACACACAGTAAAAACATGAAAACATGTTTTTTACACGGATTTTGAAGACCGGTTTGCTATCTGAAGTAATAGCAAACCATAGTGATGTGTTCAACAAATATAAAGAGTTTGAATATTGTCATATTACATCACCACAAATATAAAAGTTGCACTAGTGATGCAACAAATCCAGCTGGTTGAATCATTCAGTTCTTTAGAGAAGCATGTAGTCGCCCTCACGGACTCTGCCTCCCACATAGCACTCTAGGCTCTGGTAGATTCTTCTCATCTTCATGCGGTGACGGATGGCCTTTAGGAAGTCAAGATTCATCTTCAAGTCATGATCAGTCCATTGGCTGGTGTATTTCCCAGGCGTAGTAGAGTAGACTTGAAATTCTTTCACACGGAGGTCCAGTGCTTCATCGACCATTTGCAACGTCCCGTCACTATATTTGTGCAATTCATCACCCCGCATAACCACTGGAACGTTGTACTTGTCCCTGAAGATTACAGCTCTTGGAGACTCTATCACGGTGTAGTCAGTAACGGGTTTCAAGCTTCCAATCTCCCACTTTGGTTTGGTGAGGTTCAGTTGTATTTGGTAGCTTTCGATTCCCAGTTGTAGATCTTCAACCGCTTCCTAATGACTAGACCTCTTATCCAGTGAAGAACAGCAAACACAAGGGTCTTCTTATCATTCGGTGGCAGATGATGCAGTTTTCCTTGAATGTGCAGCAAATACAGATCTTCGAAGTCATTAGCCCGGAGATGTTTGAAGTCACCTTCACTGATCTCGTAGTCTTTCTGATCCGCACGTTTCAGGACAATTGACTTCATGTAGTTGTATCCATAGATGGAATGAGTCTTGACACTTACAACACTGAGGATCTGTAGAGGCGAACGGACAAACTTCTTGTCACCAGTGGCTTTGAACCTTTCCACATAGAATTCTTGCTTCTTAAACCATCAATGTGATATACCCAATGCAGTTGGAAGATCATACTCACATTCTTCATTAATCCACATAGTATCTGGTACCATCTGTTCCAAGCCAATATCATTGTAACGAGCTGCCTTCATCTTGGTGATGGATAAAGCATACTTGTCGCTTATTTTCAAACTGAAGATGCTCGAGATCTTTGTTGAAGAAGAAATTTGCCTGAATAGTAACTTGTCCTGGTGCACCTCCTAATGGTAGTGGCTTACTGTAGCCGTGTTGAATGACCTTTTCATCGACAATATCATTGAAGAGCTTGTGGCATTCTTCCATTTGAAATTGGAGATGAGTCACATCAGAATGAAACACCTTGACAATGTTGTAAGCTGGGCCTTCCAGATCTTTCTGAGTCAATTTATCGATTCCTTGCTTCTTACAGAACCATGTAATGAATGACCCCATGTCTCCAGTTAGTGAGAGCAAAGAGTTGTCATAATTTCTACTTTTTATTGAAAAAACACGCGAAAGACTCTTAGCCACTTGCCCCCCCTCAATATGTGCCCATTGATTAAATCAATTTTGAAAGTCTTTAAAGCTTTGGCACATACGGGTGAGCTTTCATTTGAGATCATTTATTCATCATTTTTCAACACTTGCTCCCCCTCAGTATGTGCTTTGATCATAATCCAAAATCTTTAAAAATTTTATCACATACGGGAGCGATTCTTTTTAGTCCAAATCTTCCTTTTGAGTCCAAAAACATCACATTTAATCACTTGCTCCCCCTTAATATGTTCTATGCTTAAAATCCAAAATCTTTATTATTTTAGCACATAAGGGAGCGTTCTTTTAAAGTCCAAAAGCATTCTTTATGAGTCCAAAAACATCACTTTTAAATCAGTTTTTATATTTAAATCACATTCTCTCCCCCGATCATAAAATTTCAAATCTTTTGAGATTTTGTGATCCCAATTGATTTAAATGATTTTCTAAAAAGCTTTGGAGAGACATGTGATAAAATTTTTAAACGATTACTGATTTTGAGACACTGTTTAGTTTCACTGTGGCTGGTGCACAAAGTTTTTAAAGGTGCAGAAATTTTGAGCACATACGCTCCCCCTCAATTAATGACCCGTTTTTCCATTTTAACGTTTAATAGCCATTAATGTGAGTGGTAACGTATACGAGAAAATTTAGGACCGATAACCACTTTGTACACCACAAAATCTCTTCTGAAGAATTTTAGAATAAAGAGATTTTGGGAAAAGAAGACTTCTCTTCTTTTACTAGAAAGGTTGCACTGAAGCGTACAACTTTTCGGATAATCCACACACAGTAAAAACATGAAAACGTGTTTTTTACAAGGATTTTGAAGACCGGTTTGATATCTGAAGTAATAGCAAACCATAGTGATGTGTTCAACAAATATAACGAGTTTGAATATTGTCATATTACATCACCACAAATATAAAAGTTGCACTAGTGATGCCACAAATCCAGCTGGTTGAATCATTCAGTTCTTTAGAGAAGCATGTAGTCGCCCTCACGGACTCTGCCTCCCACATAGCACTCTAGGCTCCGGTAGATTCTTCTCATCTTCATGCGGTGACGGATGGCCTTTAGGAAGTCAAGATTCATCTTCAAGTCATGATCAGTCCATTGGCTGGTGTATTTCCCAGGCCTAGTAGAGTAGACTTGAAATTCTTTCACACGGAGGTCCAGTGCTTCATCGACCATTTGCAATGTCCCGTCACTATATTTGTGCAATTCATCACCCCGCATAACCACTGGAACGTTGTACTTGTCCCTGAAGATTACAGCTCTTGGAGACTCTATCACGGTGTAGTCAGCAACGGGTTTCAAGCTTCCAATCTCCCACTTTGGTTTGGTGAGGTTCAGTTGTATTTGGTAGCTTTCGATTCCCAGTTGTAGATCTTCAACCCGCTTCCTAATGACTAGACCTCTTATCCAGTGAAGAACAGCAAACACAAGGGTTTTCTTATCATTCGGTGGCAGATGATGCAGTTTTCCTTGAATGTGCAGCAAATACAGATCTTCGAAGTCATTAGCCCGGAGATGTTTGAAGTCACCTTCACTGATCTTGTAGTCTTTCTGATCCGCACGTTTCAGGACAATTGACTTCATGTAGTTGTATCCATAGATGGAATGAGTCTTGACACTTACAACACTGAGGATCTGCAGAGGCGAACGGACAAACTTCTTGTCACCTGTGGCTTTGAACCTTTCCACATAGAATTCTTGCTTCTTAAACCACCAATGTGATATACCCAATGCAGTTGGAAGATCATACTCACATTCTTCATTAATCCACATAGTATCTGGTACCATCTGTTCCAAGCCAATATCATTGTAACGAGCTGCCTTCATCTTGGTGATGGATAAAGCATACTTGCGTCGCTTATTTCCAAACTGAAGATACTCGAGATCTTTGTTGAAGAAGAAATCTGCCTGAATAGTAACTTGTCCTGGTGCACCTCCTAATGGTAGTGGCTTACTGTAGCCGTGTTGAATGACCTTTTCATCGACAATATCGTTGAAGAGCTTGTGGCATTCTTCCATTTGAAATTGGAGATGAGTCACATCAGGATGAAACACCTTGACAATGTTGTAAGCTGGGCCTTCCAGATCTTTCTGAGTCAATTTATCGATTCCTTGCTTCTTACAGAACCATGTAATGAATGACCCCATGTCTCCAGTTAGTGAGAGCAAAGAGTTGTCAGCTGGAGGAACAAAACTGCTCGTGATTGCATTGGCCCAGTTGTTGTCGGGTACTGGTTGTTCAGAAGGTGATATTGACCAGGTAGGTTCAGTAGTTGGCGGTTTAATGGTCTTTGGCCTGATGCATGCTTGCAACTCCTCCTTAGACAATTTGACTGGTGGAGCATCATCAGTTCTAGTGATAGATTCCCACCATACATCCTTTTGAGATATGTGGGATGTTGATGCATCATCTTCTTCATCGTCTGAGTATTCTACCGCGTGTGACACCACTGACTCTTCATTAATAACATGATCCTTGCGAGATGATGAGGACATTCTGGCTTTTCCTGTGTCAATAGTTGTCCAAGCTGCGTGTGTTGTTAGAGGAGCTTGTTTAGGTGAAGGAGATGATGGTGGCTTCCTCGAAGATGATGGTGGCTTATTTGAAGATGATGGTGGCTGAGGCTTGGACAAGGTACCAAAGTTTCCAGGCTGTCCAGCAGGACCTGAGGGTCAAGAAGACCCAGGAGGTGGAGGAGGTGGTGGATATGATGAATGATGTTGGTGATGACCTTGTTGTTTTCTTTTCTTCTTCCTTTCCTTTTCCATATCACGATGATGTTGTTCAGAGTTATCACGAAGGATTGAATGTTCAAGAGCTTCATACAGCTTCTGATGTGCTTCATGCCCCTTGTATTGTTGGTTCTGGAACATACGTTCCTGAAGTAGCACCTTCATGTCATGTCTAGAGAGATCATTAAACCTTGATCTGAGTGGGGCTTCCATGGCATAGCTGACAGCTTCTTGAATTTCATCCTTAATAGCCTCTGAGACAAGACTGTCGAGGTTGAGCTGCTCAAGCTTATGTAGTCTGTCCCCGTGATTCTTGAGAGTTTGTTGAAGCTTGAGATCCTTCACACTTTTAATCACAATCTCATGTGCTGACCACTTCTGATCTATTTTCTCATAATCCTCAGCCATGTCTGCCGTTAACTGTCGAAGGTTATCAACAAGAGTGGCAAGACTTTCAATGGTGGGTGCAGGTTTAGGAGTTTCAGTGGTAGTAGTAGTAGTTGCTTGTGTGGTGATTGGAGGTATGAGGTCTGTAGCTAAGGCTGTAATAGTAGGAGTTGAGACTGGGATAGAGGTGGTAGGTGTGATGGAAGCAACTTGAAGGGCTGGGACATCGACCTTGGACGTAGCACCTTCATGCTCTTCTCCTGATTTGTCTGCCTCTGATTCAACTGGTTTGTCAACAAAGAACTGATCACTGAAGGTTTCAAAATTTCTGAGTGATGCCAGGGTACCCGAAGAGTTATCAGGTTCCTCGGTAATCTTTTGCTCATCCGATGTCATCTTATAAGTACTTTGCACTTCAGGATATACATTAGGCATGAAATCAGTGAGAAATGTCTCCAAAGGTGGTTCATTTGCCTTTACTAATTCATGATGAGGGACCCTACTTGATACTTCTTCATCTTGTGCTATAGAGCTTTCAAGCTTTGGTGATTTATGAGTATCGGAGTCCGTTTCACTTGATTCACCTGCCAGATCAAGACTGAGAGATTTAAAGGCGGTCTTTTCAGCAGATGGTTCGGGAGACCGTCTCTTGAGAATAAATTTGGAGGCCTCACACTTTGAAGACGGTGTAGAAATCTTCAGCAGGGTGTGAGCTGCCTGCTCTTCAACAATAATCTCCTTGCCTTTGCCCTCAACATTTGGTACCTGAGGAGGTTTCCCCGCTTCTGGTTCCTTAATATTCACTCCCCCGACAGGACGGCTTGGTGGCTTTCCTACATCAATCAGGCTCTTTTGTATAGCATGCTGAACCATTATTTCTTCTACATTTTGAGTGTTTTCTGGTTCAGGGCTGTCATCTCTTAAATTTTCATTGGTTCTGGTTTTCTTAGAGCCCTTATCACTGGTCTTTCTGACTTGTTTGGAAGACTCAGATTGGCTCTTACGCTTCCTTGATCTAGATCTATCAGACTGGGAGATTGTTGGTTCTTCACTGACAGAAGCAACTTGACCTTTTTGCAACAGTTCCACATACTGATTGTAGTAGGGAGCCTCAAGAATTTGCTTTGTGAGCAATATCTCAGGAATGGCCATGCCAAATATAATATTGGAGGTGCCCTTAGCAGCATATTTCAGGAACCCAATTGAGTACTCATCATCTGAATGGTGAAGTGGTGAACTGGTTCTGGTTGGAAATCGTAGTGTGGTTTGAAGGGAAGATATGATAAGCTTTGTGAATCTGACGCTGGGAATGAAAAGCTTAACTGCCTTCTTTTCACTATCTTTGTATAGAGCCTGTTTTGTCTTATTCTCCATAAAAGAATGAATGGATTGAGTGAACTCTTCCCAGATTCTCTCAACAAAATCAACGTCATTCTTGTGAACCATTCCCCAAAGTATTTGTAATGCTGGAGCTCTGAGTCTTTCGTACCCCGATGTTTTCCCTGTGAGACACATGTTTATGAGAGAGATGATAGCCCTCAAAGGTTGGAAAAGATCATATGTGGAGACAGAGGACAGGGTGACTGCCTTGGTTGGATATCCTAACTCATTAATGAATTTGACCAGTGCATCAGGGTTAGGTGGTGGGGTGTAAATGATATTATCTCCAGTGGGCAGGATATTAAGTGCCCTCCCAAGGGTCTCCTTGGTAATGGTAACCCAATGTTCATCTAGTTGACATCTGTAAGACCTTGTAGTAACATCAAATTGAATGGTGTTCCAGAATTGTTGTATATATATGGAGGGAATTGTGGAGGATGCGGTGAATGCTGGGAAGAAAGTTGTTTGCTTCAGTAGATCAATGGCGATCTTAAGTATGGGATTATCCTGTGGCTTGGCTTCTTTAAGATGACAATTACTTTTCCCAATTGGGACCCATTCATCATATGGTAAGATCTCCTCATCAGTACGAGTGGGAACAGCGGTTTGAGTAGTCATAATGTTCTGCATTCACCAAAATTCATACAAGAAAACCACAGGAAGATGTTAAGGTTAGCGTATGCATAAGGGAGACACACCATCAGAACAAACTCCCAACAAGAAGAGAGTAAATCAGAAGCACACACCAAGACACATAAAACCGATAAACAGATAAACCACAAGATAAACAAACAGCTAGACAAACAAACCACAGTCAAACCAACCGCTGAAAAACTAACCGCCGAAAAACCAACCGCTGAAAAACTAACCGCTGCAAACTAACCGCTGCAAAACTAACGGCTGTTAAACTAACCGCTATTAAACTAACCGCTGCTAATCTAACCGCTGCTAATCTAACCGCTGCTAATCTAACAACTGTTAATCTAACCGCTGTTAATCTAACCGCTGCTAATCTAACTGCTGCTGATCTAACCGCTGCTGATCTAACCGCTGCTGATCTAACCGCTAATAAGAATAACTACTAGGCAAACCGCTATCAAGAACAAAGTAACTGCCACCAAGAACATCAAACAAACAGAGCCCAGATAAATCGATAACAACAGCAGATTAGTCCAACAATGTTATCATTAAACAGAAACATAAACAAGATACATTACACATGAGTCCAACCACAAACAACACTCAACAGATAGCACATTGACCAAGACAAAAACTATAATAATAACCTAAAGTCGAATGGGGAAGACAAGCAAGCACAAATCACGAAAAATAGAAAGAAAGCAAGACAATTGAGGCTACATTACAAACGTACCTAAAAAATATATTAACAAGAAGGGATATGAGAGGGACAAATAGTGGCGGTTTCTTGAAGACGGGTTTTAGAAAAAGTATTTGGGAGAGAAAGGGGTAGCAGCGGTTAAGAAGAAGGGTTTAGAGACTCCANCAGATAGCACATTGACCAAGACAAAAACTATAATAATAACCTAAAGTCGAATGGGGAAGACAAGCAAGCACAAATCACGAAAAATAGAAAGAAAGCAAGACAATTGAGGCTACATTACAAACGTACCTAAAAAATATATTAACAAGAAGGGATATGAGAGGGACAAATAGTGGCGGTTTCTTGAAGACGGGTTTTAGAAAAAGTATTTGGGAGAGAAAGGAGTAGCAGCGGTTAAGAAGAAGGGTTTAGAGACTCCAATGACATGTTTCAACATTTTACAAAAACAGTCCCTCAAAAATGCAAACCGCTGGACAAGTTCCCAAATGAACAAAATAGGTCCTTATGATTAAACAAACAACTAAACAAGAATGCATATCACTAAAGAAGCAGCAAGCACGACAAAAACAATCAATGAAAGCACAAGGTACAAACAATCAAGTAACACATATAACCATTCTCCCCCTCAATCAATGACCTGAGGTTAGAGATAAAAACCAGAGTGCATTGATTGAAAAAGGAAAAAAAAACGAGAGCAAAGAAGGAAAGATCAAGAAAAAAAACAGATAAAGTCTGAGTCCTGATAAGAGAAACTCAGGAGTCATAGGAAGAAAAACATCAAGGGTTAGATGCACAATCTCCCATCATTGGAGAATTGTGTGTCTTTGGCTTCCATGTTTTGTGCCTTCTTGTGTGGACATATAGAGAGGATATTCCACTTGATTGAGAACAACCTGCAATATCACAAACTTGACAGCATGTATATGGGTTAATGACAATATTGTCCAATCTCTTAGTGTTTTCCTAGCTGACCATGTGATTATCATTAGTGAAATCCTTACTGGTTGGTATCCACCTAAGCCCATTGTGTTTAAAAACTCTACCGGTAGGAATCCACTTTAGACTAGATCTAGAATTATTAACATTCTTATGCACGGAGGATGACATACTATTCAACCTAGGTTTGGCTAGTTGAATTTTAGTGAAATACTTCACTGAGGCATGGGGTTGTGACCCTAGGATTCCATCATTATGCAATAGAGCTCTTTTTCTAGCCTTAATGAGATCTCTATACCTATACATTTCATAAGAGTCTCTGATTATAATGGTTGGCCTTACCACTGAATCAGTACTGATCTTAAAGGAGCTAGGTGTAGGTGAAAGTGGACCATTTGGCTTACAGACAGATTTAGAACGCACATGTTTCTCATCAACTTGGGAGGCAAACCGGGTTTTTGTAAACTTTGCTCTTTCAGTCCTAAATGCACTAGGTTGTCTAGCCACTGATGAATTTTTCTTACTTAGAAAAGCTGGTTTCCCCAAGATTGATGGTTTTGTAAACTTAGTGTTTCCCTTCTACTGTTGACATTCTAGGCTCATGAGAAATAGGTGTGACAGAGAATCCTACATCCTGAAGTTGTGCTTTGAACTTATCATATTTATTAGTCCAAGAGGTTGTAAGAACAGCACTTTTAGTACTCTTATCTTTAAGAGACTCATGAAGTTTATCAGATTTTCTTCTCAAAGATTCATTGTCCAATATTGACTTAGCCATTTTGGATTCTAAGCAACTAGCCATAATCTCATAGTTGACAAGTTTAGCCTTAACATCATTACACATATCAGTCAAATCATAAATACGGCTTTTCAGATTTTTTATAATCAAGTTCTTGGTTTCCAGCTGAGTTTTCAAATCATTGATCATAAAGTATTCAAGAATGTCAGGAAGTTCCTGATTTGTGCATGGTTGATTATACTGAAGACTTTCTTCCTTTTGCTGCATTGCAATTTCAAGAGAAATGCAGTGTTTTTCCAGTTTCAAAAAACTTTTTAAGAGATCATCAAAAGTTTCTTTATCAACCGTATCGTTTGATTTAAAAACATCAGCTGTTGACATAGAACTTAATATTTCATCACGTACAGCATCATGATCACCATCTCCTCCTTTATGACTCACATTTGTTGAGTTAGACATGGTATCGCTATCAGTCTTTTTCAGTAAATTTGAGTCATAAGCGAGTTTGATTTGATCAGAATGCTCCTGTTCATTAGAGAGCACATTATGTTGAACAATCAAGGGTACCTCAGCACTTGACTTTTGGTTATTGATATCTCTAGAATCAGCATTGGTCACTGGTGTCACTGAACAGGTTGTATTATCAATCATATCATTTGTTGTTTCTTTATACTCCTTAATACTTAACCCGTCATTCACAGCATTACCCGAATCATCAATACCATCACATGACTGTACCATGGTTTCCTACATTGATTCATTATCAAAGTTACTTAGTTGTGCTCTTTCCATAATGAATGTATAAACATTATTCATGAGCTGGATGAGTGTACTTCTGAACAAGTCAACCTCAATTCTTGTGTGATCAGCAAAGCAGCTTCTAGTCTTCTCACTATAATAGTCACACTACAGAATGAGATTTGATTCACCGAACATTTGGAGTTGTTTGTTGAGTACACTAAGAGCTGCCAGGGATCCAGTTTTGGAAGGTTATTCTTGGTCAAGCTGTTGTTGCAACTGATCTAAGTTAAGAATCATTGTGTCCGTGAAATTCTGAATGTCTTGACCAAAGAGTGTTCAAATGCACGTTCGTATCCCATCACGACTTCAAATCCCATTAAAAGCACTGAAAGGTGTGAACGAAGTAGTAGAAGGCATTCTATGGAGCAGTCCTTTGCATGGTTTAATGACATGGGTGGTAGACTGGTCTTTGTCATATGAGCGATTGAGCTAACTTGATCCTTATCACATTGATCAGGTACATTTGTCATTTGTAATGAGTTGGGTTTCTTGAGTTCATCGACCACATCATACAGTTTGAGGATCTCAGGAATAGCATTCACAGACGATTCTGTCATATTTAGATTACTCATTGATAAAGTAATCAATAGTGTCCACAATAACCTCTAATGCTAAACCACGAACAATTAACCGCTGTTGGAAGTAACCGCTGGACAAAGTAACCGCTGAACGAGTAACCGCTGATTTAAAGTAACCGCTGGGCAGAGTAACCGCTATAGAAGTAACCGCTGGAAAGTTAACCGCTGGAAATTAACCGCTTAAATAGTACACAGTACAGCGTAATGCTCGCTCCACTACTTGTACTTAACCGCTACTCCTAACCGCTGATTACTAAACTATCCGCTGCCAAGAAGGTTTTAACGAGGAGCAAACCGCTGCCAAGAAACAAGCTCCAAACCAATTCGTATTCACCCCAAACGTTAGATATAGTCCAACCAACTGATAAACTAGATGAATGTAACCTTTCTAATCCTAGAAGTACAAGAAAGATCACAAGAAACACCACGAACGAGTACCAAAATGATCAAAAACCACCCTAAGCAAGTAGAAACCAAAACCAAAACCACACCTTCTAAGATCCCTAGGATGTAACCTTGGCTCTTGATACCAATTGTAGAATACCAAATAACATCACAAACACATATATTAAGGTGGTTTGGCTCGTTGGTTTTAAGAAAGAGAAGATAGAAATGTAGAGAGAGAAAGTAGAGAGAGAAAGTGGTGAAGCCTTAGAGAGAAAACCAAAAAAAAAAGAAAATAGATTATGAGAGAAGGCTTACCCTCTCCGAGGAAGGAGAGGGGTTTATATACAATGTGTTTTGCCACTTGGGCTGCGGATCAGGTATACAGTGGGTAAAGACCCGTCCTTCTTCCGCGAACTAATCTACGTCTAAACTACTTTTAACTAACTAACATAACAACTACGAGCTAAGCAATGCTAAATCATGTCAAGGGAGACCGAATATTTCTCTTGGGTGACCGAATCTTTCTTCAACCAAAATCGTATTCCTAACAGTCCATGACGTCTTGTTTTCAATACCGATGTTACCTTAGTAACAATCAGTAGCATATGAATTGAACCCGGTTTCTGCCCTAAGGTTGAATAATTGGAGGGCTATATCTTTTCACCCTTTCTCATTTCATTTCTTTTTAATTCTTCAACCCCTTCAGTGCTTACCGAGACTTCATTACTAGAACCTTATGGGTTTGTTCGTTCTAGTACAATCGTCAATCGGACACTATTTCCCTTTTTCACTTTCTCCTTTTTTCAATCATTCCTAAGGCTTCTAACTCTATCTATGGATCTTGTCCTGGAACGTCCCCTCCGGTCTGGTGATCATGGCAGAAAATATACCTAACCTTACCATCACTTATACTCCATGCATTTAAATTAAAGTGGTCGGTCTCTTTGGTATTTTTCACCTCAACGCCATATAACCAAATCTTTGAAAATTCTCTCAAAGGGTTATGATAAAAGACAATTATTGTTACACTTTGAGAGATTTTTCATTTCAAATCTCCCTTAAATGTGGACCTCACAGCGTGAAGAAAGAAATTTGCACATGGTCAGGGTGAGTTGCACTTATTTGAACTTGATCGGCTTTAATACGACATAATACCTAGGACAGTTTACGTTGCTTAGTTAAAGGGATCCATATATCAGTTTTAGGTGATACAGCCCTAACTTAACTAACTTGAAGTTGTTAACATTCAAAAGAGTTAGACCGTCAAAGAATATATATCTAGAAGAGTTTCTCGAAACGTAACTTTCTACGTTAATAGCTCATTCGAGGACACGTTACATCACTGGTTAGACCAGTTGAAAATTACTTCCTGCAGGACTTGTCTTTTCGATTCAAGACTTTCAAGGTTCGTCAATTCATGAGTCAAATTCTGACGTCATGGCTTCACAGGTTTCTCTATATATTGTAAAAACACCAGCGAAGTCTTAGCCACTTGCTCCCCCTCAATAGTGACTTGATCGATTCAATTTGAAAGTTTTAAATTTTGGCAATACGGGTGAGCTTTATTCGGATCGTGTATTTCACCATTTTTATTCACTTGCTCCCCCTCAAATATGTTCTTTGATTATAATCCAAAATCTTTTAATATTTAGCACACATACTGCGAGAGAGACTTTAAGTCCAAAACATCCTTTGAGGTCCGAAAACATCACATTTAACATCAGCATTAATACATATATTTAAATCAATTCTCTCCCGAATCATAAAATTTTAATCTTTTGAGATTTTGTGATTCACCGATTGTTTATTGATTTTACGAGAAACATCTTGGGAGAGAAATGTGCAAAGTAAACGTTATAACTATTTTGAACACTTTTTTGTTTATCACTGCTGCTGAGATGCACTGCATGAGTGCCTCAATTCATGCATTTTTGGTCAATTGAAACGCAAACATCTGAAAACAGCAAAATCCATCAAAATGATGAAAAATTCCAAGGATCGTAATTTTATGCTGTCTCAAATGCAAATGTTAAAAACAAATTAAAAACGGCAAAGTTTGCAGAATGGCAGTCTTCAGTCCCCCAACTTTCTAAGTTGGCAAAACTAGGTCCCTGGAGTTTGAAAATGTGGAGTTTTATCATTCAAGGTCCCTGAAATGTTTTAAGTTGTCAAAATTGGTCCTTGAATGAATTTTTGGAAAAATGGCAGTTTTCGTCCCTGAACTTTGGGAAAATTACAAAATGGTCCTTGGGTGTTTGAAAAGTGCAAAATTGGAATTTTTGGTCCTTTGGTTTTCTAAGTTGGCAAATTTGGTCCTTGTAACAACTTTGAAAAGTGTGCAAAATTGGTCCCTTTGGTTTGGTCAAATTACAAATTTGGTCCTTGTGTTAAATCTAAACCAAACGGATCCTTTCTTTATCATCAGCCAAATCCAATCCAAAAATAAACCCCAATCCAAACCAAACCCAACTTTCCCAGGCCCATTTCCCTTTTAAATTTACCCGACCCAAAAAAAATATAAACACCCCACGTTTATAACTCTTTCCCCCCGGTCAAATCCCAGTCAAACTCCTCCTTCTTCCCCCACGTGAAAAGTTACCCAGGACAGCCACCACCATGCCTCCAACTCACCTCCACCTCTCCATGTTCCCCCAGCATCCACAAGGTCCAAGAAGCATTAAATGTTCATCTAACCTAACACTCTTCCAAGACTTTTATTAGTTAGGAAATTGGCGCCAAAATCCAATTCAAGGGTGGAGATCACTTTGCTTTCATCCAAGGGTCAGAATTGAAGTGGGATTTGCTGAGAAGGTCAAACAAACCCTAGAGGTTCCATATAAGAAGAGAGAGAAGTACCAGGGCTTAGTGTGTAGTTTTGTAGCTTAATTTTAGTTAAGTCGTTTCATGTAAAACCTTAGAAGTTTAAGTTGTATTTCCATTTTGTAATTTGTTATCTCCAGCTTAATACAAGTTTTTAAGTGATCAATTCAAACTCTTGTTCAATCTTCAGTTTTTGTTATAAAATTCGAGTTTCTATATAATAAGCTCATTAGTTGCTAAAATATTGTCACAAGCTCACTTTAGCTCTCAAACACATAAGAAAACATAAAAAAAAGAAGGAAACAGAATCACAAAATAACAACAGGGTACCTAAGCATGATTCAGTGGAATGCATTGGAAGTGGTCTAAAAGGATTGGCCAGAGGGACTTTACTAGCTTGTCATTTGACAAGCTAGAGCTTGTAGCTGCTTAGAGAAGCCCTTGTTCAGCTTGGGTTCAAGGTTTCATATCTTAGTTATCTCAGTTCACATTTTTAGTATAAACTTGCATAAGCTGTGATTCTTAGTTAAAATAGTCTATTGTTGTTTGTTTATGCTTATTTGAGTTCACCTTAACCTAGTGTAAGCTTATGTATCAGAGTTATGGCTTAGATATCTCATTTGCCTTGAAAATCTGTTGAGATCACTTATAAAGGGGTGTTTGGTTTAACTGAGTTCTTGGGATTCTTGTTGCTGTTTTGCCTTGGTACTTGCCTCACTAGCTTGCACTAAGTATAGTTAGGTTTAATCAGTCACAAGATTAGCATCTTATATAGAAAAAGTCAAAATTCAACTTTGAATTCACATTACTTGATCTCTGTTGGAATTCACTTGCTCAAATTTGTCATACTAGCTTATAACCTGTCAATCTAGCTTATTTTCATCACTTAGTAGCCTAATAGTACTTAATCAGTAAGAAGGATCAAATCAAAGCTCACAGAAGTCAAACTAGTAGTGTAATTTGAAAAGTCAAAATTCAGCTTTGGTAATTTTTGAATAAACTTTGGATTTTCTTCTAGGGCTTAATATTAGGAGTTTGGATTTGAGCTTTTGGAATATTGTCATTTGGCTGGTCATCTTGCTATAGTATTTTTCTTGATTTTTGTTTGGCTTGTTCAACTGCTTATTTGTGCTTATCTTTTAGGCAGTTTTTCACAAAAGTGCCCTATGCACAGATTTTCTCCTACTTTCACAAGCTTGCATAATCTTTGATATTTGGCTATAGCTTGTGGATTTTGTAGTTTTGTGTAGCTTATCTGTCTATCTTGTTATGTTTGTATTTGTCTTTCCATTCATTGCTTTCTATAACTGCTTATTGTGCTTGAAATGTTTCACCAAATCAACTCCCTACACTGAGCCATCAGCGTAGGTGAGTCTTTTCATAAGCTCCTCACAAGCTCCCTTTTGAGCTTCAGCTTGAGTGGCTTAGCTTTTTGAGAAGCTTAATCACCCAACTCAAGGTTCCAAAGCTTAATTTCAACTTTTTAGCTTATTTTGTAGGGCTGTAAGCAGCTTCCATTTTGTCCCATTCTTTGTGTGTTTTGAACAACTCAGCATATTTGAGCTTTTTCACAAGCTTGTCAAAAGCTCATTAGTGGGTCCCAACCCTTGAGCTTTAGCTTTTTGAAAAATCCACCAATCCAGCTTTCTATTCCAGTCCTTATTTTGAGCTTTTCAGTTTATTACATAAGCTTAAATTGCTTAAAGATTTGACTGCAGGACTGTTTGGTTGACTGAGTGCATTGGTTCTGCTTATTGGCTTATTTGAGCTCAATCAGTGCTTGTTCCTTGTTTTCTTTGATCATTTCCAGTCACTTAGCCTAGTTGTATACTATTTATCTTTTGTTTCCAGTAAAGTAGCTTATTTGAGCTTTTGGATATCATTTTGAGCCAAAAAGCTCATCTGCCATTTCCATAAGCTTTCTAACTGCTTATCTCCCATTTCAATAACTTTTTTCTTTGTTAAACTTTCACTTTTACAGTAGTATAATAGGTTTATAAAAAGAAAAATCCAAAAACATCAATTTAAATTTAGTGATAGCTTCTATTTAATAGAAGTTATTTTTATTTTTTTTTTCTTTTTTTGAAATTTTTATTAAGTAAGTACCTGTTTTTATAATTTTCCCAGATTCCTAGTATTTTAAAGTAATTGTAGAAACTTTCTTAGAATTTTCACTGTTCATCTAGTATTTCCTAGAATTAATAATAATTAAATTAGTAATTAGTTAAAACTAGTTAATTAAATAGTTTTGTTAAATTTTGTTAAACAGTAGCTTCTTTTTATATTTTTTTAGGTTCTAATTAATTTTTAAAGTTTTCAGTAATTTTCTTAGAATTTCTACTGTTCATCTTCTATTTATAATAATTAAATTAGTTTAATTAGTTTTTAATTAATAATTAGATAATTAATTTCTAAAATAGTTTTTTATTACTTTTAGGAACCTTTTGTAATTTTTTAGGACTTCTGTAATTGTTAGGTAATTTTAGAAAATACTTTCATAATTTTATAAATTAGTTTAGTATTTATTTTAATTTAACTTAGTATAATTAGTAATTAGTAATTAATTAATATTAATTAATTAAAAAGTCTAAAAAATATTTTTCTTTTTCTTAAAATTTTCTTTTATCATTTAGATTGTAAAAATATGTTTTTCATCATCTAGGTGTTTGTAGATTTCTATTTTCACTTTTATTTTCGTACGTAGACGTTTTTATAAACGTAAACGTATACCTTGTAGATTTGTAAACGTTTCCATATTTCCAGTGATCATCTGTAGTATTTGTTTATCATTTTCATTTATAATCTCGTAGTTTAATTTGAATCAATCTCACTTTCCCATCATCGTTTCATAAACGCTTGATCTCAAATTCGTTTTCGATACAATTCGCTCCTCGTCGGGATTTAAACGACTCGGGGAATTTCTATACTCCTTTGGCTATTGCATTGACTCTTTTATAGTTTGAATTTAGTTGACCAATTCTTTGGTTGACTTTTGTTGACTGTTTCAGAGCCAATCAAAAATTTGGCGCCGCTGCCGGGGAGGCGTGTCGCGTGTCTAGAACGTTTTGCAGTATCGTGTTTTTGAAACACAACTTGTGTATATCGTCTATCCTTTGTATATTTACCGTATATATATATCGTATTTTCATCTTTCAAAAACATAAAAAACACAAAAAAAAATTTCTCTTTGTTTCTAATATATATATAAGATAAGAAAAAGAATACTTGTCACCAAGTATTCAACAAAAATACCAAAAAAATAATAATATACATCCTCCGTCTTCCGTTGAAGGAGGGCGGTTGTAAACCATTCCCAAATAATANAACTTCCATTTTGTCCCATTCTTTGTGTGTTCTGAACAACTCAGCATATTTGAGCTTTTTCACAAGCTTGTCAAAAGCTCATTAGTGGGTCCCAACCCTTGAGCTTTAGCTTTTTGAAAAATCCACCAATCCAGCTTTCTATTCCAGTCCTTATTTTGAGCTTTTCAGTTTATTACATAAGCTTAAATTGCTTAAAGATTTGACTGCAGGACTGTTTGGTTGACTGAGTGCATTGGTTCTGCTTATTGGCTTATTTGAGCTCAATCAGTGCTTGTTCCTTGTTTTCTTTGATCATTTCCAGTCACTTAGCCTAGTTGCATACTATTTATCTTTTGTTTCCAGTAAAGTAGCTTATTTGAGCTTTTGGATATCATTTTGAGCCAAAAAGCTCATCTGCCATTTCCATAAGCTTTCTAACTGCTTATCTCCCATTTCAATAACTTTTGTCTTTGTTAAACTTTCATTTTTACAGTAGTATAATAGGTTTTTAAAAAGAAAAATCCAAAAACATCAATTTAAATTTAGTGATAGCTTCTATTTAATAGAAGTTATTTTTATTTTATTTTTTTTCTTTTTTTGAAATTTTTATTAAGTAAGTACCTGTTTTTATAATTTTCCCAGATTCCTAGTATTTTAAAGTAATTGTAGAAACTTTCTTAGAATTTTCACTGTTCATCTAGTATTTCTTAGAATTAATAATAATTAAATTAGTAATTAGTTAAAACTAGTTAATTATATAGTTTTGTTAAATTTTGTTAAACAGTAGCTTCTTTTTAAATTTTTTTAGGTTCTAATTAATTTTTAGAGTTTTCAGTAATTTTCTTAGAATTTATACTGTTCATCTTCTATTTATAATAATTAAATTAGTTTAATTAGTTTTTAATTAATAATTAGATAATTAATTTCTAAAATATTTTTTATTACTTTTAGGAACTTTTTGTAATTTTTTAGGAATTCTGTAATTGTTAGGTAATTTTAGAAAATACTTTCATAATTTTATAAATTAGTTTAGTATTTATTTTAATTTAACTTAGTATAATTAGTAATTAGTAATTAATTAATATTAATTAATTAAAAAGTCTAAAAAATATTTTTCTTTTTCTTAAAATTTTCTTTTATCATTTAGATTGTAAAAATATGTTTTTCATCATCTAGGTGTTTGTAGATTTCTATTTTCACTTTTATTTTCGTACGTAGACGTTTTTATAAACGTAAACGTATACCTTTTAGATTTGTAAACGTTTCCATATTTCCAGTGATCATCTGTAGTATTTGTTTATCATTTTCATTTATAATCTCGTAGTTTAATTTGAATCAATCTCACTTTCCCATCATCGTTTCATAAACGCTTGATCTCAAATTCGTTTTCGATACAATTCGCTCCTCGTCGGGATTTAAACGACCCGGGGAATTTCTATACTCCTTTGGCTATTGCATTGACTCTTTTATAGTTTGACTTTAGTTGACCAATTCTTTGGTTGACTTTTGTTGACTGTTTCAGAGCCAATCATGCACAAAGTTTTTAAAGGTGCAAAAATTTTGAGCAAATACGCTCCCCTTCAATTAATGACCCGTTTTCAATTTAACGTTTAATAGTCATTAAGTTGAGCGGCAAGGTATTTGAGAAAATTTAAGTCCGATAGCCACCTTGTAAACCACAAAATCTCTTTTGAAGAATTTTTAGAAGAAAGAGATTTTGGGATGAAAGAAGACTTCTCTTCTTTTTCTAGAAAGGTTGCACTGAAGCGTACAACCTTTCGGATTTGCACGGATGTAAAGTAATCCATGCCCGGATGAAATTCATCCGTTGTTAGGAACAATCGTCTTAATGGTGTCAAATTGGTGACGCGTTTTCCTTAATTTTGAAATCCGGGTTGCTATCTGAAGTAATAGCAAACCATAATTTTACGAACGGGTTATAGTCTGAAATAACTGCAAGCCATACAAGGCATGTTTTGAAAACATTTTGAACTTCTGTTCGAACTTCATCTAAAGACCCGTGTCATTATTAAATGACATTTCTAGGACCGTAAATGTTATCGATGCCAGAAGACATGCCTTAAGAAAACTATATTTTTGGTATTTTCTGGTTTTTCTGATTTTTATGGTTTTATAGGTTTTATATTTTTGTATTTTTCTTTTATGTGTTTTATATTATATATAAGGATATTTGAAGCGAATCCATTACTCCTCATTCACCTCCTGAAGACTTTTGAGTGATACTGGCATGAGACTCTCCAAACCAAGTTGCTGGGGAATAAGTCGAAACCGTTCTCCCGGAAGTGCCTTATTGAAGAAATCTGCCAGCTGAAACTCTGTCCTTGCGAAGTGAAGTTCCACCACATCACTGGAGAATCCATTTGCCCGACTTGCAGCATTGGCGAGAAACATTCTGATAACTTCGATAGAAACACTCTGAGTGAACGATTCCTCAAAATCAATGCCTTTCTTTTGATGATAACCCTTAGCAGCAACCCTTGCCTTGTGTTCAGAACATCATTATGCTCATCAGATTTCACTTTAAGGATCCATCTAAGAGCAATAATCATTGCACAGTCTGGAGATGGTGCCAATTCCCATACCAAAGTTGATAGAATTCATGTATTTCTTCTTGTATCTCATTAAACCAACATTCATCTGATACGACAATCTTAAAATCTTTAGGCTCGACTTTGGATAGTGGAATTATAAAAGCACCACAAGGCATGTGTGTTCAGATCACTTCATTTGGACACCGGTTGAGAAGGATTCCCATTATAGTGAAGATCATGTGGTTGTGGGTAGGAGACTGATGTGCTTGTGTTAAGATCTCCTGAAGAAGAAGCTTTAGAGGAAGATTCAGGAGCAAATGTGTCTTTGAACGGAACAACATCAGGTGGAGCAGATGGATTTAGTTCAAACGATTCGTCGACTGCAGTACCTTGATGTACGGAAGGAGATTGTATGTATGATGAAGTTGATGAATGATTTGCTGATGGAGCGTCTTGAGCCATTGAAGTAGAACAAGAAGGACCATTTTGATCGTCTGGAACATGAGCTGCGATGGCTGGTGGTACCGGTGTATCACCACTTGGCAGCTCGAAACATTCATCAACCATTAGATTAGCCAAGATCTCCAAATCATTATCGGTAGATGGTACATAAGGTACATGCAGGAGTGTGATATTGTACAATAACTGAACTGGTTGGTTTAGAAGACAAAAGTTTAGACGCGGGTTCTAAACTGATGTGTGCAGAAGCCATAGGCTTAGTCAGCTCATAGAGTGTGACGTGAACGGTTTCCAAGATTTGTTGGGTTCGTCTGTTGTAGATTCGGTATCCCTAAGATCTGAAGCATAACCAACGAGGAATTCAAAAACTGCTTAAGCTTTTAACCTTTCCAGATCTTGATTATCAAAATGGTAGTACCCGAATCTAATTATCCTGATAAACTTATTCACGAAATTCTCGAGCCCTGAGTGATCCTTGATTAGTTTAAGAAGCTGTTGACATGAGTACCACATAAAGAGTATCGTACAGTACGTTGTAAAAGTTTGAAGTCAACATCTCTTTAACTTTTGCCACCAAAGCTTTTGAGGCTCCTGAATGATAGTGTGAGGCCGTAGTTGCCATGATATAATCTTAAACAGGATTTTACAACTCTTGTGACTTAAACCGAGAGATCGATTCTCTCCCGGGATTTTACTAAAGTCAACAAAAGAAACCGAAAGATGTAATATGTGAGTTAAGACTTAGAGTGAGGTCTTGGATAAGTCACAATTTGCACTAAGTGTCAAGTTGTGAAAAGTCAAGTTACAATAGATCCGATTGTAATGTGTCAAGTCGTAAGGATTAAATCACAACGTCAAATTACAATCAGACTAGTCGAAACGACTTAAGTTACAATAATTCACCAAGTGCAAGTAGTTAACAAATCACTAGAATCTCACAGCTGAGTTAATCACTAGGCACCACCAAATCGTCGAATTTTAGCCTCCTCATTATGAAGCTTTGGTAGCTCTGCAACGTATCATCTCACGCTTGAATAGTTCTTCTCATCTTTCTTCCAGCTGAAGGCTGAAGTAATGCGTACCACAAGTATCCAGAGACCACTTCCCCCAAGTAGTTGAAATGACGCAATCAGTCTCATTATATGAAGCTCAAAGACCCGAAGCACACTTGTACCTCTTTTATCATCAGAAACTGTTTCTTACATATCTTCCCCCACATAGTTGGAATAATACACCAAAAGAACGAGTTACAACACTGATTGTCTCTGCGGTTATGAAATTTGTCTTCCCGGGATAACGTCAATTATGACAAAGTATTAAGTTCATCACGTGTACTCTTTATGCATTCAGATGTAGGTCTCTTTTCTCCCTTGTTGGTTTTGATACCTCAGAATCAACAACACATTTTTGCACAATAACTTGAAATTTTGTGAGAAGAACAACATTTGCTTAGATGTATCCTGTGAGAATCAACTGCTACAGGATCACTCTCTGACTATCATTATCAACCCTTATATTCAATCGGCTATTGCTATGACCACATTGTGAAGTAAACTCGATATTCGCAACTTGAAAATGAAGTAGAATTCCCCGTTCTTGTGACTTAAACTTGCACCAATGTATGACAAAGAGCGGCGTAGAGACTTCATGCAACATCGAATCCCTAAGTACTTTATACTCTTCAACCAACCAACCATCAAGTATAAGACGTACATCACCTCTTGATTATCGACACCTCCAGGTGAATTGTGACACTGAATGTGATAGTTATTTTGTGGTAATAGAAAAGAAGAATCACCAAAATAACTAGGTATCCAAGTCTTCGTCAACAAAATAACTTTGTTAGCCGACATTTTCTTTTCACTTCAATCTCAAATAAATTATACCAAATAAACTCCGTGATCACTTGACATTCCATTTCCAAATTCTTAGCCGACATTTTCTTTTATTCTTGTGGTTGATTTACAAAGTGCACATTAGAAGGAACAACAGTCCATGAAGACGGGGATTCTTCAGAGTCCGGTTTTGGGAAAGGAATACCAGAAGACGAATCATTATTCATGTGCAGCTTCATTATCATGATAGTCATCATCAACACTTTGAGGAATAACTAGAGATTGGGTATCGTGAGTAATCTGATAAATACTTCTAAACGATGCATCTTGATCAATGAGATTGAAGAAGGAGCTTCAGGAACTAGATGATCAACATTCGTAGAGGCTTGGAAGTATTCATCAAACTTAAATCCAGTCATCCTTAGTAAATGGAGCATTAGGTGTCGGAGGAGAGTCGAATGACCATACTTCAAGCATCAATCATCATGTAGAAAGTGAATAAAAATACACTCAATCAAGTAGTTTATTCACACTAAGTTTTCCATTTTTGATTGAATCCGCACAAAAACCAAAAATTGCATACAAAGTCAGCGAATAAGCATACACTCAAAAATTTCATACGAAGTTTGCCATTTTTGATTGAGTAGCAAGTGAATGAAAAATACTATCAATCAAGTATTTCATTCACCCGAGTGGCAAGTGAATGAAAAATACTATCAATCATGTATTTCATTCACCCTTCTCCCCCTCAAAAATTGCAAACGAGGTTGTAATTTTTTATTGACCAAGTGTATAAGAATTCGATCA